>JADDOH010019682.1:0-14457 GCA_016648135.1 Agrypnia vestita | reverse complement strand
TAAATAATTCTCTACGTAACAATGTCCGTCACAATCGATACCAGAATGCTCAAACAATAATATGATATGATATAATAATGCAAAAAAAGTATAATTCTCGTTTTAATTATGTCCATCACTAACGTTATCAAGATGCTACTCTAGATAGTGCTGTTCTTCCAGCATGAACTGGCTGCCGAAATATATAACAAAAGCATATCAATTCTGATGAGACATATCCGAATAGGGTTATAGCTAGTTTAAAATTAATTATATATAAGCCGATATAATTATAGTTAAATGATTTCAAAATCTTATATTTATTTTTTATCAATAAGATAAAATATTGTAGTCTGTATCGGACTCCGAATCCTCATCTAAATTTATATTAAATTGATTTAAGTCTGTGTTCACCGTATCGTGATCTTGCAGTCACCGTATCTTTAAATAAAAAATATTAAACAAAAAAACGACCGCTCCGCGTGACTGTGACTCAGTGTGATACTGAAGTGGCCAATGGAGTCGCTTTAAAAAAGGAATACCACTACACAATTTACGTATTTACAGAGGGTGTCACTCACACTAAAGCAAGTGGCTTTCATAAAGTGAACGGACCCTAACAATGACGTTAAACAAACACATATTACACCTCCCTAGAAACCTGTACCCATACCACAATTGCAATTTTTGATGAAAATTTTTGTACATTAAGGGGTTACCACCCTGGGAGCCCGAATGTGGCATATCCAATTTGGAAAAAAACATGTTATATAATATAAAATTGGTTGAAAAAAAATTCCTAAAAATCTTTTCATTAACAATTGTTGCCAAAAAATCACTTATCGGATTGAAAAAGTCGTATTGCTACGTCATATTCTTTCATTTCATTTCTATTCATTTCATTTCACTTCTAAATAAATATATATATGACCTTCCTCTCTATCTCGAACAGACGTGCACCGGAGAATGTTCCATCTCAGTCACGGCGGAGGAGCTCCACGGGAATGGACTTGATGCGGCCGTTTTGTTTTTCTTCATCAAAAATTTACAAAGATAGTATATTGAAAATACTGATTTTCAGGAAGAATATCATATATACACTAATAAGAGTATTGCTTAACATTCCACATTAAAAATATAGAGGTTTCAATACCAGCTGCGAAATCTAGGTACTCTATTTCATGAGAAGGAGTACAGATGTATCTAGCGAAGTCCCTTCGAATATGCGGGAAGTTTCAATTTGGAACATATGTACCTATATATACAACTTTCATAAATTTGATGTGTGGATGTTCTTACGATGGAATTGGTGAACGTTGCATTGTGTAGAGTGATCACTTAAACCAGCTAATGCAGGGTGTAGGCCCCAGGCAATCGGATAAAAAGATTACCATACATGTTTCTCATGTTGCTCATCTCGTTTCGCATAGCTTCGTCTCTGTGAGACTTCCACAATTTAATTATTTATTAATTTCTCTATTAATCGGTAGTGTGACCCTTGATCGGGAATTTACCGTGTATTTTATTTTTTATATCAATTAATTTTGGATTCGCTTCAGATCGACGTACGGAAATGTATATTGCTTGTTACGAGACGAAACCGCTGCGATTTTTTGACGTGTCTTACTGTAAATACAAGAATTACCGCGGAATGTGTGCAGCCCTCCCCTCCACCCGCCCGTGGCGGCCCCACGTCCCGCAGCTGACGGTGCGCTAACCTCGGAGGGAGACGAGAGCTACCTGCGCGCGGCCCACGGACTCCTATTCGCTGACGAGCGGCCCGGCCGACTGCCGTCTGTCCTGCGAAGGTGACGAAGTGAACTCCTTTGTTGTCCAAGTTTCCTCTCTCAAGGAGTGAATATTCGCGTATCTACAGCGCACGTTCAGTAATTCACAAGGCGACATTTTAACGCAAAACGTGTTAGAGTAGGAGCCAACGACCGCCAGACGCGATATAGTATCGAACCTGAAATATTTTCTGTAGGTGTACACTATAGTAGGTAAGAAGGTTAGGATATTATGATATTAGAGTTCGGGAGATTTTGACAATAGATATAAAAAAATGTATCACTCTTGAGCCTTATCCTCAAAAGTCTTCCTCCACTCATCTCGGTTTAGTGCCAGCTCTCTCCAGTTGCGAAGCTACAAGGCAGAAATGTCTTTGAAGACGTTGTCACTCCATCTTAATTTTGGTCTTCCTAAGCTCCTTCGCCCTATTGGCCTTGAGTTCAGCAGGGACTTTGATGCTTGATACTCGGATATTCTCTCCACATGACCCAGCCACCGAAGTGTTCCCAGTTTTATAAATTTTGTAACTTTTAGCTCCTTAAACAGAATATAGAGCTCATTCTTGTAACGTCTGCGCCGAAGTCCATTTACTAGAACCGGTTTGAAAATACGCCTCAAAATTTTCCTTTCAAAAACGTTCAATGCTCGCTCATTCCTCTTACTTAGTACCCACGTCTCAGCTGCGTACGTGAGAACTGGCCTAATAAGCGTTTTGTATGTTTGTGTTTCTGGATAGCAGCCTGGATTTCATCTTTTTTTGTAGTCGGAAAAAAACAGCGATTTACGGCTCACTATGCACGTCTGGATCACGTGTATAATATAAAAATGTATAAGTTTTTTTTTGTTTCAACCTAGGATTGGTCTGCACTAAGCACGTCTCTCCACTCTTCTTTGTCACCTGCCAGCATCTTCATTTCTTGGTAGGTTCTACAGCGCACATCTCCGATAATCTGGTCTATGTAGCTTGATCTCGGGCGGCCTCTACGATTATTGCCTTCAATATTTCTTTAGACGATGGTAAAAAGCAGGTCTGGGTGCCTTATGTTATGCCCTATCCAATTCGCTCGTTGTTGGGCGATTCTGTTCAGGAGCCGCCTCGTTTCGTCCGCCCTGCTCAACACCACGTCGTTTCGGATATGCCCTGACCAATGGATGCGTCTGTAGCGCCACATTTCGAAGGCCGCTAGCCTCCCGGACATGCTTTGGCCGATGGTCCATGTTTCGCTGCCATACACAAAGCACACTCCAGACAAGAGTTTTAACCAAATTCTTCCTAACAATGTTAGGATATTCAAAGATCTTGGATTTATTGTTAAAGGCGACTCTTGCTTGTTCGATTCTGCTTAAAATATAAGTAAAACGTTAAAATATAAAATCATGTAATATTGTTAAATAGTGGAGATAATAAAATATTAGGTCCTTACATATGAAATTGACGTTTAGTATGGGAGGAACATAAAGTCGATTTTTTTTTATTATAATATATTTATTTAATCAAAGTATGTACCATTGCTATCTATGGACTTTTGCCATCTCATAGGTAGTTCATCGATCCCTTTACTAAAAAAACCATTCGGAAGGGAATCAATAAAATCTTTGAAGGCGGTTTGGACTGCCCCATCGGAGTTGAATTTTTTCCTTTGCAAGAAGTTATCCAAATTTCGAAAAAAATGGTAATCTGTTGGGGCAAGGTCCGGAGAGTACGGTGGATGTCTTAGACATTCCAAATTGAAGCTCCTCTAATTTGGTAGCCGTCTGTTGTGCAGTGTGTGGTCTAGCGTTATCATGAAGCAGCAGTGGCCTAGAGCGATTAACCAGCCTCGGTTGTTTAGCAGCTAGCTTTTCCATCATGGTTTGCAGTTGCTGACAATAGACATCTGCCGTAATCGTCTGGCCATATTTAAGAAAGCTGTAGTGATCGACACCAGCACTAGTCCACCAAACGCTCACAAGTAACTCGCGTTTGTTGATTTGCTTCACTCAATTCGTGAGGTACCCACCTTTCAAGCTTTTTCACCTTACCAATTTGCTTCAAGTGGATTAAAACAGTTTTATCACTAACACCGCAGCCTGCAGCTAACTCGGATGTGGTTGCGATGGATCCGCTTCCACAATAGCCTTCAATTCTTCATTATCAACTTTGGTCTCCGGCCGTCCACGGGGCTTGTTCTGCAGGTCGAAATTTCCAGAACGAAAACGTTGGAACCAAAAACGCACTGTGTTTTCTTTTGCGGCACCGTCGCCATACACATCATTAATCCTTCGAGCCGTTTCTGCAGCACTGGTGCCACGGTGGAACTCGTACTCGTAAATAACGCGATATTTCAAGTTTTTCATTTTGTAAACTGAGTCTCGCAAAGAAAAAAACAATTGAGGAAAAAACAAATGAATTATAATTTTCAAAACACAAATACATGAGTAAATAGCTGTAAAAATTTGGATTTGGAATTCCTAACCAAAGAGAAGATATTTGAGATCAAATTTGCCAGTACGGTAAAACGTCAATTTCATATGTAAGGACCTAATATATAAAATTCAGATTTGTTACCATAATGTAAATGACATGATTATTTATAGATATTCAATAAGTCTGTCGGAAGGAAATGACCCGCGAAAAGCGTCTAGCAATTATCAATATGAGTGTATAGTAGGTACTGTCCCGTTAAACATTAAAAATCAAGTTTGTTATTTTTACGATTTACTAACTCATTTTTTTGTACCTTTATTACCTGTTATATTATCCAATACCTGACATATTATCCAAACTTTCTTACCTACTGTGGTATAGATCTACAGAAAATATTTCAGGTTTGAAATAGTAACGTAAGTCTGGCGATAGCCTGCTCTTAGTCTAATAGAATGCCCCAACGATATATGTACGTCGATCTTTACTAAACATACAGGGTTTCTCATAACTAGTAGCAAAAACTTGCTTCAATACAACTGAAATAAAATGATAAAAACCCTGAAAAAATATATTTTTTCAATTTTATAATTTTATTCGATTTGTATGAATTTTTGAAAGTGAATAAATTTTCCATAATTGATGTAGGTAAGTTACTGTAATAATAGTTCAACTTTTTGCAAAAAATAAGTCAGAAATATTGAAAAAAAAATGCAAACTTTCATATAGCGTATCTCTATAACTATAGGTCATGGTTGCTTGAACATTTTCGACTCATTATCAAGGAAGGAATCCACCTGTAAAGTTTTTGCTACTAGCTATGAGACACCCTGTATATCTGAAACGAGAAATCAGAGTATTGTGTCCTTTTTGGTAGTCCAAAAATAAAATTACTGTTATGCAGTAAATTACAATTATTGTATTTTATAAACCGACTATTTTAGTTCCCGACTAGTTCTCTCAGCAAACTCCGCGTTATGTCAGTTCAACAGGTGGGTGTCCGTTTTTGTTTATTCATTCCAGTTACGAAACTGTGCATAATTACGACAAATTAATACCGCCGGCGTAACGAAGACGGGTGGAAAGTTAACACGGAATTAATGTAATCGCGTGAATTATAATCACACACATTGTTATGTCCGCCGATTTCCTTCTGCCATTAAAGACGATGAGATAACATGTGTAAACATTACTTCTGCCAAAATTAAACAGCCTGGACAGCTGCCAATATTTGCAGTTTAATATCGAGCGGTCTTGTAATACGTTCCCTGCGCTGAATAATGTGTAAAATTTTCTCAATATTACAATCTGCATCTCGCTCGAGATGCATTGGCGCGAAATGAAAAAAAGTGCGGTTAAACCCCGATTTAATGATTTCGGACAAAATTTACGGTCCATAAGTCATATGTGAAAATTTATGTTTTTAATGTTAATTTTAAAATACTTTGAAGTGAGATTTGCTTATGACGTAGTATCAAGACCGAAGTTTGTTAGTTTTTTTAAACTAACCAGAGACTTGTGTCATGTATGAGAAATTTATTAGAATTAATACAAGTCAAATGAAACGATTAAAAACTTGAAAAAAAATCTATGTAGTTTCAAAATTTTAATTTTCAATTTTTTTTTTTTAATTTTTTTTTTTTTTTACATTTCAGACCCACAAAACATCACATTGATATTTGTCTGTAGGTGCATCAATACATATATATAATTAATTGATTTACCAGAAAAAAAAAAAAAAATACCAGAAATATATTCATATTAATTAATTACAATAGATCTTATAAACTCAAATACAAATCAACAATACAATACAATACAATACAAGAAAAAATACAAATATTACCAAAATCAAAATAAGTCTCTTTTATTTAATAACATATTCATTAATTCTGTATTTTGCCCTTTTTTATTTATATCCATTTTGACACGACATGGGATTTTATTTAATATTTTTGGTATGACATATTTCAATGTTCTTTGTCCATATTTATTTATGACCTTCGTTATTCTTAGTCCTTCTTTAACCGTAAATCTGGTACTATGTTTATGAATCAATCTATGCTTATATGTCCCATCTTCATGATATCGTGTAATTAGTTTGTACCACAAGATAGCATTAATTAGCATACAGCCTTTAAGAGTTTCTTGAAGAGTTCCTGTATATCTTTAGTAGCACTTTCTTTATTTATTAATTTTATAGCCGAATTTAAAATATTTTGAATTTTTCTCATATTATAATTATTAATAATTATAATAAAGTTACTTTAAGGATAGCCTGACGTTTAACAGAAGATAAGTCAGATATTTGAGAATAAAAGCAAACTTTGAAGTCGCTTATCTCCATTACTATTGATATTAAGAGATTGTTGATAAAAAAATTTTTGATTCACAATTTAGACAGAAATCTACCTCTAAAGAATTATAGACTAACCTGTTACATCTTGTAAACCTACATATGTTTACAATTTAATTTAATTAATTAACAGATAAAAATAACTATTTTTGTAATTAATAATATGTCCAACCACAAATTTAACGCTATAAACATACAAATAATAATAACAATAACTAATACGTAATAATATATCGATTTCAGATATAATAATGTATAGCTGAGATCGAGTCGCATTTGTACGGGAGAGTGATTGAATAGTACCTATATCTAGCCGATCTCCCGCCTAGAGGTAAATAAGCGACTCAAAAACAACGACTAGTTGAACAGGTTGACAATCCCTGAACAACGGTGCAGGTTTTTATCTTACCTGAATCACTCTTGTGGTGACCGCGTCTACCTGAGATGTCCCACATCCTTCCCCTTCCCCTCATCCTTTAACCGCCCTCCCCACTCCCCTACCCAGACGCAATCTCGTGGTAAACAACGAGAAAGACTCAACGAAAAAACGATAATACGCTTCATAACAATTTCTTAAACATACAACTTTAAGTAATAATGATAGAAAAATTATATGTAATCTAATAAATAAAGACTGATAAAACAGAGTAAAAAAATAGATTGATGAAACAGAGTAAAATCTTGATTCAAGAATTTACTGAATCAGAAATTTCCGACCCAGATGTTAATTTTAAAATACTTTTAGTCAAGATTTGCATATAATAAAATGAACACGTTTTTAATGTTATTAATTCACTGTTATTTTTAACAATTTTTAGCTGATAGGCCGAAGAGCGAATATGTTTGAAAAAACGTTGACTAATTTGACCATTTTTAACACACGCTTTCGGAAAATCTATTTTATTACATAACTGAATTTCAGCTTTATCGATACCAACTCACCCAAATTATCGAGGTTTTATATACTAATAATTACTTACAATATCACAAATGAAAATGAAAACAATTGTTATTTAAGTTCTATCTTTTTAATTTTCTGAGACGCGTTTCGCCTTATGGGGAGGTATTATCAATCAATCGAGATTGATAATATCCTTTTGTTTTTATTTACATGTGTGTGATAATGGAGTTCTACAAACTTACCTCTGAAATAATACGTTATTTACAATATATTAATAAAAATACTTATCGAATAAATCGAGGTAATAAACAAATCATTACAGGGAATTCAATTAAATTACGTAAGGTAAACTGACTTTTACTTTCGGAATACTAAATTATCACTAGAATTAGATGGCAAACGTTAGAAACAAACATGGACTTGGGACATGGTAAAATAATTTAGTCAAAATTACGCCAGAACAAGTAAACAACAAAAAATTAATCCATCTATAACGGTGACATTTTAAAGACTAATATTTAATAAGTTTTCAATAGATATTTTGATTGTAATAACGAGCGTTTAGAATTCAACCAATAATGAGATCATTCTAATTAACACGCATTATGTTTTTTCAAATGCATTTGGAAGATGCGTATTGTAAATTATATGAGGTTTGCGTGGTATAATATGTATAAGAGAGATGGAAAGAAATATGAAGAATTTGTTCACCGAAGAAGAAATAATTTTCCATAGAACTAATGAACACTTGAAATAGAATTCAGACGATATTTAAAGAGAACGAAACAAAGCAATAACCGCGTTTTTTATCCCGTTATCGCATGCCGCGGCCGTACAAAAATCAACATATTCGAGATGAAAAGTATGGTCAAGTTTAACGAGATCAACAATGTTTTACAAGCGTTCTACTTCAAGTGCATTCTGCTGAAACAATCCGCTAACTAACTACCTAAGTGCCGTCAGTGCATCTCTCATTATTATGCATGCATTTTAAGTAGTCATTAAAATATGGCGTTCCGAGGCATTGTGCATTAGGTTCGGTGAGCGAGTGAGACGTATGATTAAACAAAAAACATAGTTGTCATGTTGAGTTTTGAAAATAGCGATTCAAATCAATGATGCCACAGACGTGGACAACGCTTTCCAGTAAACTATAATTTCATATTAAATAAAGGGTTTATTTAAATTAAAGGCACTCTGGCATCAATTTGTACATAATTAAAATATTCGAAATGTCATTAAACACGTTAACGATATTCCATTGCAAATGCATACTTCGTGGTTTCTTTAGAAAATGTGTTTTTTATTATTCATTTATATCAGAACGTATGCTAGACTAAAATTTTTAAAAGTAATAAACTGAAAATTATTTACAATAATTAAGAAAATATAAGCAATAAAATAATAGACAGGCCGCAGCCAAAAAATTCATTTACAATGTCCTAGAAATCATCAATGGTTACTGAATATTTTACATGTAAGCAGAATATGTTTTCTTACGAGTATAAAGCTAGTATTATGATGATAAAACTGCATTGAAATAATTAAGAAACGTTTAAGAAATTCGACACTAATTAAGTTATAAAATTTAAAATTTGCAAGAAATTTTTACGTTTTTTTATGATTTTAAAACGCTTTTTATTCATATAAAGAGATGATTTTATACAGTACCTATATTGTGTATTTTCTCTCGCATTTATTTATTCTTTTTTAACTTAAAAAAAAACGTTAATTACTATTTAAAGACAGAAATTCCAAATTATGAAATATGTCAACAAATGATGCAGTTTTAAAATCAATCTGATTGACGAGAAGACAAGTTTTTAATTAAATTACTGAGTTTATGAAGAAAAACCGCAATGTGAGTATATCAATAAGCGTGTAAGCATCAGATCTCTTAAATTACTAAATTTATGAAGAAAAACTGTAATATATCAATCAGTATGTAAGCACAGATAATGATAAAAATTAATAAACCATGAAATATTCCATTTGATACTTAGGTACTTACCACAGCAATAATGCACCTTATTTGTTTCAAGATTACGTACTATCACTAGTATGAAAAATGAGTTAGCACTCTCCTTACAGATTATTTATTCACTTTTTATATAAATGTTACTATAATGGCATGTTTATTGCCAGGTGATAATTTTTTCCAACCAACCACAACATTATTTAGATATAAAAAACATTTTCTCATTATTTATTTATTTTATTTATTTATTTATTTCATTTCTTTACTTTTACATTTGTTCGAGTTAGATTATACTATGCCTGTCTCACTAGAGAGCTCTGTGTTGAGACAGGCAAATTAATGTTGTAGTTGATGGCGGTAAATACAATTTTAATTAATTCTAGGTGTATTCTATTAATTTCAAAGTAATTACGTATTTTTATCGATCATTGAATTTTACATACATATTCAAATTTTTATTGTAACATTTTATTCCATATGTATAATAATTAAAACCAATAATTTACAGTTTATACCCAATGCGAGAGAGTATTGATGAGTTGTCGAATAGTAATTAACGTATATGGTGAACATTTGGTTTGATGACCACATTACAACTGTAATATAAAATAAATATATATAAATGTTGTATATTTTGTCATTTAATTGTTAATGTATGGAAAAATAAAAAATATATAAATAATCTTGGTGATCCTAAGAGCTAACAGGAAAAGAGTAATCAAAAATTAACATTTTTATTGCGATATTGCATTTTTAGAAAACAATACTATAAATTAAAGTAGATATTAGGTCCTTACATATGAAATTGGCGTTTAGTATGGGAGGAACATAAAGCCGATTTTTTTTTTATTATAATATATTTATTTAATCAAAGTATGTACCATTGCTATCTATGCACTTTTGCCATCTCATAGGTAGTTCATCGATCCCTTTACTAAAAAAACCATTCGGACGGGAATCAATAAAATCTTTGAAGGCGGTTTGGACTGCCCCATCGGAGTTGAATTTTTTCCTTTGCAAGAAGTTATCCAAATTTCGAAAAAAATGGTAATCTGTTGGGGCAAGGTCCGGAGAGTACGGTGGATGTCTTAGACATTCCAATTGAAGCTCCTCTAATTTGGTAGCCGTCTGTTGTGCAGTGTGTGGTCTAGCGTTATCATGAAGCAGCAGTGGCCTAGAGCGATTAACCAGCCTCGGTTGTTTAGCAGCTAGCTTTTCCATCATGGTTTGCAGTTGCTGACAATAGACATCTGCCGTAATCGTCTGGCCAGATTTAAGAAAGCTGTAGTGAACGACACCAGCACTAGTCCACCAAACGCTCACAAGTAACTTTTTGGAGTCAATTTTCGCTTGGGGCATGGTGAGGTACCCACCTTTCAAGCTTTTTCACCTTACCAATTTGCTTCAAGTGGATTAAAACAGTTTTATCACTAACACCGCAGCCTGCAGCTAACTCGGATGTGGTTTGCGATGGATCCGCTTCCACAATAGCCTTCAATTCTTCATTATCAACTTTGGTCTCCGGCCGTCCACGGGGCTTGTTCTGCAGGTCGAAATTTCCAGAACGAAAACGTTGGAACCAAAAACGCACTGTGTTTTCTTTTGCGGCACCGTCGCCATACACATCATTAATCCTTCGAGCCGTTTCTGCAGCACTGGTGCCACGGTGGAACTCGTACTCGTAAATAACGCGATATTTCAAGTTTTTCATTTTGTATACTGAGTGACGCAAAGAAAAAAACAATTGAGGAAAAAACAAATGAATTATAATTTTCAAAACACAAATACATGAGTAAATAGCTGTATAAATTTGGATTTGGAATTCCTAACCAAAGAGAAGATATTTGAGATCAAATTTGCCAATACGGCAAAACGTCAATTTCATATGTAAGGACCTAATATATATTATAAAATGAAATTATAAAAGTTCCGAGTACGTATCTCGAAGGTAACTAAATATTTTTCCAAAGACAGATATTTTTCATATATTCTTCTAATTAACTACAATTTAATTTTAAAAACATTCGGTGTTTTATCATTACGTAAACAAAGCTATAAAAATTTATATGTAAATGCAAAACATAAACTGTATTTTTACTCTACGATGGGTGAAAGAGTTAATAGTAATACTAGTAAAACCATTATTCTATCGTTCTAACAAAACCATGGTTCTAACAAAACGTTACTGCGCCAACTCCATGATTTTACCTCGATAACAGATGAGAACACTGTTGATAGTGAAATAGATTGAGGACTGGTTGTTTGATCAGTAGTATTAGTGGTAGTTAATAAAAAAAACCTACGCTGTTTACACGATTTTATTTAGCTTCACTTGTCCGTTTGTTAGTTTATTAATTTGTAAATTTAATAAACGAAATATCAACAACTTCCCGACTAGCTAGAGCTCTGAAACTTCCAACATTTGCGTATTTCTTACGATAATGCTATATTCAATGTGATTTGTTTAATATTTTGAGAAATATAATTAACTTTAATATTTCATACACAGAAAAGAAAGAAATAAAAACATAAACAATATCAATTTGACGTTATAGTCAAGTAATGGAGCGTCCATAACCTGCGTGACATGATCAAAGGAGGGGTTAGGTAGAATGATATGCTGGGTACGTGGGTGGAGGGGGGGGGGGAAGGAAGTCGAGCTAGTAATTCTATCATTTATTTTATTTGGCACGTTTTTTAATTGTAAGAAAATATATAAAATAAACATCATTGTTTTATTTATTATTTCACAGTTGTATTTTTTCTTATTAATGCTGAAAAAGTCTTGTTAATTTATACCAATAATTTAAAAATAGTTTGTATAAGACAACAGACTGGAAATAATAGGATAAAACTACGTTCCAATCGGGCAAGGGGGGGGGAGTCAAAACAAATGCCACGTAAGGGCTAGAGGGAAGAGGGAGGGGTTCAAAATAGTTCAAAATGGAACCACGTAATTTATGGACGCTCCCTAATCTGCAACGATTTGTCATACACAAGATCGATAAATCTGCGCAGATAGGTTTGCATAAATAAATCGTAACGCGTGTAGCAGGCTTTAAGGATGTCAGATGGTTAGAATAATTCAAATCGTTTAGAAAAAGCGCGCCCGTGAGACGTCACATTATACGCTTGTCGCGTGCATTTGCGGAACAGCTGTTGCGAGTTCGGGAAGGAGATACGTCTGTACGTCACGTTTGTAGAGACCGGGCCGGAAATAGTGACGTTTTTTTACTCGTCGTGGGTACAAAATGTCTCATTATCGTATTTTGACAGTTTTTGTTTCACATCCCGCAACGTTAAAAATAATTACACGCGATTTTCTATGATTATTCCGTTCCGTGTGTTTCAGATGCAACCTTGACTGGGTACAAAATTAGATGCACTTACGTAACATCCGTTTATCGCAGAGGAGAAACAAAGCTCGAACAACAATGAGAGGAAGCTCGGATGATCAACTCTCAGACGATGCTGCTGGTCGGATGGGTGCAGTGAACATTAAAGACCAGCCAATCGATCATTTCGCGGAGATATTGAAAAACAATCGAACAATGGCGTGCGACGATAAAAAGACAACACACTAAGAGTACCTAGTCGAACGTATCCATCTGCAAGAAAGACATATTTAACGATGTTTTCGTAGTGTAGTTCCGGAACTATGAATCTGTGAAATATTCTTTAAAAAAATTGTGACGTAAGCAGTCGCCGTCACGAGTTGGTAGTTAAAAACATGGCGCACAAAATGGTTGTCGCATGTAAACGCGATGAATAGAGTTACACGGGGTCTCGGAGCTAACAGAAAAAACTTCGGGCGAATCTTCATCGTTCAATTTCGAATGGAAAATATTATTTACACTTTTGGCGAAATGTCGAAAATTACGGAGATAAGCGACATCAAATTTTGAATTTTTTTTCCAGTTTTTGTCATTTTATTTGACTTGTAAAGCGAATGAATTTTTAATATTCGATATAAGTTACTGTATTAATATACGATATAAGATACTGGATGATATACAGAAAATCTAAATATAATTTCGTACTGTCCGTAACTTGATGAAATGACAACATAATTGATAATTGAGTGTGACAAGCAATCAGCGCGCGGCTTATGCTGCGCGGTCACGCAAGGGTCGTTATTAATTATTATTTTTCGTGATTATTCACGGGTGTTCGGCTAGTAAGTCATAAATATTGAAAAAATGCAAATTTTGATGTCGCTTATCTCCATAACGACATTTCACCCAAAGTGAAATATTTTCAATTTGAAATTAAATCAAGAAGACTGCCTGCATTTCTTGCTCTTAAACTATTAAGAAATTTGACTTGTTGGTAACATTGTTTTAAAGTGAACATTTTCGTCAGAATTTTGATACAAAAACTTGCGATTATACCTAACAAGGTAAAACGATATTTCTAACGGAATAATGAATTCAGCAGCTACTTCGTTATAACGCTGTTAGAGGTTTTTATTTCGTTTACGAATGGGTAATAAAAAATTACTTTTCCTGTTTTCTCAAGAAGAAGACCTTGTTGACGCGCTTCTGAGAACAAGTGCAGCGCAATTAAAAGCAGACTTCTTCCACTGACGGGATGGATTCTGCGCGGGCGAGGCTGCAAAAACTTGTATTCGAGTGAAGATGCTCCGGAGCCTTGAAGGTTGCATTCTCTACAAGCATTATCGTCATCGTGTACTTATGTATATAAGAGAATAGCTATGTAAATGTCGAGTGACGTCCTTCTAACTACCTGTACATGTAAATTACACCGACAAGTAGTTCGTAGCTACTTACGTGTGTAACATCTATGGAATATTATGTATTGTAGATTCATCATAGTTTTATTCCATCGTTTCTTTAACATTTTAAAAGTTTCGTTAGATTTGCCTAAGTGTTCCATAACCAATGAGTATTGTAGATTCATCATAGTTTTATTCCATCGTTTCTTTAACATTTTAAAAGTTTCGTTAGATTTGCCTAAGTGTTCCATAACCAATGAGTATTGTAGATTCATCATAGTTTTATTCCATCGTTTCTTTAACATTTTAAAAGTTT
>JADDOH010019681.1:0-13843 GCA_016648135.1 Agrypnia vestita | reverse complement strand
TTTTTTGAAGAAGACTAAAAAATGGTAGAGCATTCTCACCTTGACTTGATCGATCATGATCTGCAGGTACGAGTCGGCTTCTGCGACCCGGCGTTCAAAGTCCCTGGGACGAGAGCCAGCCATTCCAGAGGGGCCGACGGACCCCGTTCCCGAAGCACTCCCTCCGGAAGGCACTCCTCCGTGCCGACTGGCGCGGCCATGGCGTGTTATTGTGTCTTCGAGAGCGCGAACCCAGCGCTCCCGTTCTTCTGCATCGCGTGCCTGAAATTAGAAATTAATGTAACATTATAGGAAAATGTACTTTAATCGTTTTTGGAATGGATTATTCGACAGAGAAAATAATGTCTGTTTAACTGTAATTAAGATAAATATGATAAACTGATTGAGAATTTAAAAAAACATTGACTGACCGTGAATAATTTGTTTCTTTTCGTTAATTAACTAATTTACCATCATGACGTTTCTCTGCAGGGATATGTTGAGGATGGTGAGAAACATTCTTCTGCTCTGGCATACAACTCTTGCCTCATCCACATTTATACATTTTCAAAAACAGGCTTGACAATTATCGAGTCTTCTTACAGGACCATCTTTTGGTATCTCTTTAATCTGGTCATGCCTAGTCTCCCGTGGCCCTCTTCATTTTCTGTGCTGTCAAATTTACTTATCGCTATTCTGCATTATACAGTATACAAACCACCTGAGAGAGTTGCTTCTAGGAATCATTAATAATCTGTTAGAGACAATGACTGAAGTTACGTAATTTGTGTGACGGTCCATATACAATATGTGCTATGCGACAACAATAAGGATTTTTTTTTAAATCATATTTGTGGAAAAATACCACATAATTGAACACTCATATATCTCATTTTGTCCCTGGTATAGCCAGAGGAGATATAAATAAACCAAGACATGTGTAAAAAAAACATTTTTACATTTTAGTTGCTGATGAGACTACATATTTGCAAAACAAGAGCTGTTTGAAGCTTGGTTTTACATTCAAAACGAGAGTACATATTTGTCCGCTTTTACATAAATTTTTTATGAAAAATTAAAACAGTTTTATATTTAATTGTGTGTTGCGGAGAATAATATTTTCTATGTAGTGGTACAAAAAAGGTCAACAATGTATTTTTGGTAAATATCCGAGTTTACGCAGGAGCCTTCGAACCCTGATGTTTAATGTTACAATCAATTATGGAATGTGGATACACAGGAGAATGCTTCGTATAATGTGGGCCAATATGGCCAGCAACAAGGAGGTGCTTTAGAAAGCTGGAGCCAGTAAAGGACTCCTGTCGAATGCTAAAGTACCGAGATAAATACCGCCTCATTCGACTAATTGAGGGCAAGATAGAAGGAAGACGGGGAGTTGGTGGAAGGAAAATGTCCCGGCTGCGCGACATCAGAGAGTGGACTGGAATGAGACAGGTTATGGATTCGTTCCGAGAAGCGCAGGACAGAGAGGTTTTCGCGCAAGTGATCGCCAACGTGGAAAGAAAAATAAATTAAAATGGTTTAGAAACTACACCCTGTCATGGCAAATAAACAATTAAATTAATTTTATTAACAAGATCTTAATTTTTAAGATACCTTGACTTTCGAGAATACTCTTAAGTACTGGGTTGAAAACATTAATAATTTATCAAGGTCTAGTAAAGACTAACGATCGATTATCAAAATTAAGGTGCTTGACCGGCACCGACTATATTTTTGGTCATGTCTTTTATTGAAAAATGTTAATATTTTGTATCAGTTTTGGCATTAATTTAATGAACAATAAGGTTATTCAACTTCCAGATTGAGCGGAGTCAATTACGATTTGCATAAGTCAATTGATAGTGCGCACGTAAAAAAAACGTCACCCCACAATGGGTTATTTTTATAATCCACACCAAAATTTGTTAATGTACATAAAATAATATGCATATTTGTATGAAGAAGAACAAGTCTGCTAGCATTTAAAAAAATAACCAATATTGAACCAATATTCGTCAATTAGAGAAATGAAATGTTGATTAATTCACCTGAAAATGGAAGGTCTTGTGATCCACGGTGATAGTGAAGGTGGAATCGTCTTCATCATCGATGCCAATGACCGCAGCTCGGAGTCTTACACAGCCTCTCCGGACACCTCTCATCATCTTCTCCTTTGACTGGAAATAAAGAATTAAAAAAATTATTCATACAACTCATTCCTAATACGTACTACAGCGATTACATGTTGTTTAATTATGAAACAAGAACTTGGACTGGAAGTCGTCAGCAAATCAAAGAAAAATAAAAATTATATTTTTAAGGACAATCTTAAAGGTTGTTTGCGATGCACAATGAATTTGCAACATATGACTATCCCTGGTTTATGTAATAAAGTGCTAAGTAAAGAAGTAATAAACCATAAATGGCGAAGGATGACGATGAAGTGACAAGTAGTGTAACAAAATCTATCAGAACACACATGTGCATTGCAATTTTGCTGACTCCTTCGTTTCTTTGATATCTCTCAGCGTCTTTACTGATGAGAAAGCAAAACATACCCAAGTTAAAAGAAAACATAAAATTTAAGCATCGAAATTAAAAAAAGTATGACAATTGTTTGTGATGAAAATGATTTTCAATTTCACATTACGTAATACACAATCAACATGTTATGTAATAATGATTATTCAATTATGTTAAATAATCAAGTGGATACCACTAAACTTATTCATTAATTAAAATTTATTTTTCATTTTAACGATACTAGGTGCTCGTACTCAGAATTGTTATTTTCTAAAAGCACCTATACACACATTAAGATAGAAGAGCGGGGTATATGTTTTTGGAAAAAATTAATAAAGATAATAAATACCACTAGTAATTTTTATCACTATCTTATTAAAAATATATATTATCTATGTTGAGTCTACAGACAGTTAATAGCTGCAGTCAGTTAACAAAATCAGCTATCGCCGATTGCTTGGCACTAGGGCAGCTTCACTGGTCCCTATATATATACATAAGAGGTAAATTTTCTCAGTTATCCCGCGTCAGTTGGTCCTGAGAAGGACCGCTATACTACTGAAGACAAACAGATCGCACTGTTCATCTCCAGGGGGGTTGACATGTCACTGAAGTTTCGCTATTACACAATCATGAAAGTTCATCGTTTAAGGCCGATAGTTCGGAGCAAAGTAAATCTAATTCGAAAAATTTGGTAATACTTCATAGAATTCTGTCTGTTTTTGGAGGGTTTGGCAATTTGTTTGATGAGTTTTTAATGTTTGTATTAATGGTGGGTATTTTTGGCAGAGTTGGTGTCTAATACATTGAGCCAAGTGTTCAGTAATCTGATACAATCGTCTCTGTTGTTTAGGCTGTTGGGTCTTTTGTATATTTTGATTGCTTCTCTATGGGTCCTTGCCGTATCATTATTTAAACATGCAACTGTAGATGCTCCGTCAAAATCGATGTCCTTCTGTCACAGCATGCTGTGCTGGAGATGATGTGAACGTTTTGTTTTTTACGTCCACACCATGTTAGGCTATTCTGGCGCATATCTTCGGTTGTTCAAAAACGTAATGAAAACTACTTATCACTTAATCATGAACTTTGACAGTCACGAAATATAAAAGTATTAAAAATATTAAATTAGATAACTTAAATATTGGGCTGATGTGTTTGTCAGTTCATGGCTTTTTTTTTGTCTTTGTGTGCTTTGGAAAGAATTTTTTTGAGACATGTCAATTTCATAGTAGGTATTGTTTTATTAAATACGTCTTGATATGAAGTTTGTCGATTGTTGGCTATAGAAAATGAGTTTCAAATGAGAACAAAAAATGAACATTACGGACATAAAATTCTACGATCATTTCAAATGTTTTAAGTTGCTTCAGCAGTGTTGCAGTGAGTGTCCATGATTCCATTTCATTTAAAAGTGCAGGGAGCACATTGCATTGCATTATTTAAGTTTAGGTCACGGTTGCATAATTACTTTTTCAACCAGAAGAATGCAGCTCCGGCTCGCTGTACACGTTATTTAATTTCAATAAAAGTTTTCATGTAATTTGCACTCCAAGTAAACTATGTTATTTATTTTCTTTTTCTAGTCTACTTCTATGTTCTTGTATTCTGCTATGACGATCAGCAAATATTTAAATGCAATATATTGTCACAAGATGTTTGAATCGAAAATAATTACAAGTAATTGATGATTTTACAGAACTCTTACACCATTTACATTAAAGTTATAAGATACTAAAAGGTTCTAGGATGGTCCACACGAATCTGGAATCGGCTGGGCTATTCTCATAAACTCTGGAAACATTGAGAAAACGACATTGCTACTACTGCGCACAGTTTTTGCGTTGTAGTGACAGCGTGATAGTCTACAGACAAAGCGACAACTAACAGGATACCCAGCGCGCGCGTGTGGTTCTAGCGATAGTAATTCAAGATAGTACCTATCGACAAGCGAGAAGTTTTCTAGTGCGAACCTGGGCGATTTAAGTAATGTGCCTCAGTATATATGAGAGACAAATTATTCAAGATTGATAAAAAATGCGAATTACGAAATTAGATATGTTGCGAAGATTCAACAATTAAAGAACAGTGCTCCAATTAAATTCGTGCCCAGTGACAATGCATATTAAATATTAGCTGGTCGTACCCGGCGTTGCACGGGTTAAGGATTAAGTAAAAAATAAGTTTGTGAGGGAAAACAAAGGTTCCCCTGTTCTCTAAAAAACGTTTCCATTTAATGTTAACATAAGTTATTGTAACATAATTGTAATACTTAGATATATGGTATCACAGACTTTTTTGTAGATATTAATGTCCTCTATAAAACTGTAGTACATCACTTTGCTCTATCGTCAATAATTTCCGCAGTGTACGCGATATAAGTTTTTTTTTGGTATTTTTTTCATATGTTGGGTTACATTATCGAAGTTTTCATATGGATCTATAACATTTTTGAAAATATTCTATAGGCTATGTTCATCAGGTATAATGTAGGATTCTAAATGTGAAAGAATTTTTCAAATCGGTCCAGTAGTTACGGAGCCTATTCAATGCAAACAAACAACCAAATCTTTCCTCTTTATAATATTAGTATAAAAAAGTTTTAATAGATTTTAGTGTTTCATTTGCCTCCCACAGGCACGACCCCGTGACAGCGCTGTAAATCGGAGGCGCGCGATCACAAATGAATCTGAATTGATTATTTTTATAACATTAGTACTTTTGCATTTAATTGCTTTGAAATTTTGGTACCGGCTGTGTCACGGCTCCGATGGACACAAATTGCTGGCTTGAGTGGCAGCACAGAGTATTGCAGCCGACCCCTGCATGTTTAATGCAGAGGAAAGTTAGACGAATCGGCCGCCCGATGAATAAAATGCAAATTTTCAACCATCGATAAATATAGCTCGATAGACTTGATCAAATATACGAGAAATTTTCTTCAGATGCGCTGTCATAAACCATTCGGTTCAATGAAAACAAAAATGATCGGGTTGGCAGGAAATGAAGAAAAGTGAAAGAGAAAAATTGATTTCATATTTGATTATAAAACGGGGAAGAAGTGTTTCAATTTTCAATTTTTTTTTCAATATCAATTCAATTTATTTATTTTTTATAAACATTTCCATTACAAACACAAAATTTAATTCGTAAATGTTATAAACAAAAGCAAAATTTAAACACAATATATAAAATCATTCACATCAAAGGTGTAAGAGAATCCTGCTTCGGAATACCCTCTCAAAGACATGGAACAGATCGATATCCAGAGTAATATTGTTCACCATAGCAGTTGCTCTTCCAACAGGCATAACCATTAGCAGGTAGGTCCTGTATATTGGAATGTGAAACAATCTATGCTGACGCTGTCTTAGGTAATTATCGGGAACATAGAAACCAATGCTCCGCATAATTTCAGGGTTATCGATCATACCGCGCAACAATCGATAGAAATGCGTAATCAGATACACATTCCTTCTAGTCTCTAAACTGTTGTAGCCAAGCATACCCTGGAGGAACTCGGTTGGGTAAAGCCAAGTAAAACTCTCTCATGTAGAGATAGATATCTTAGAAACTTTTTTGTACTTTCTCTACCATAAGTGAGTACTTGCCCTCATGTGGCCCCCAAATCATCGAGCCGTGTTGACCGTCCTATGCCTTTAGTATCTACCTACACTATATTATTCCATTTTGTAAAGAAATCTATATTATATTATAACACATAAGGTAGATTTTGATAGAAATACTATCAATAACAGAGGGTCAACTTCTAAAAATTTCAATGCAAATTCAATTGTTATTGCATCAAGTTAATATGATCACTCTCTCGCTGTCGCCAGCGCGCCTGGCGCGTTCACGCTGAAGAGCAAGTCCCATTGATTAGCCAAAAAGACTAGATAAAATGATCGGGTTCATGATTCGGATCTCCGAAGGTTGTCGAAGCGTCTTTCACAGTAGACATTTTCGCAAAGAACATTATTAAAGATTTAAGGTATATATTACAATCGTTTGACATATTTTAGGTATTGAAATAACACAAATCTGGATTGGTAAGAGAGTCCAATGAAATATAAAAAAAAAACAACCTCCAAACTTCCAAAGAGGCTAAGTTACAAATTATCAAGTGTACGGCGACTAGGGATGGGTCGTCCACGACCGTCCATCGACGAGACGATCAACTAATTGAATTCGTCACCTTGTCCTAAATGACTATCCATTAGGGTCATTCTGACCTGTCGATAGTCTTTAAATTAAAAAATAAAAAAATAAAATAAAAATAAACTAGTTGACGCATCAACTTCGTTACGCGGACGTCGCGGACGTTCTATCTAAACATCGGGACGATGGTCAACTGTCTACGGTTCGACGCGACGCTGCTCGACGGCTCAACCGTTGGCTATTTTTATTACGTTAATTTTTAAAATTTAAAGAAGTTCGAAGGAATATAGTTTCGGGGAAAGTAAAACCGCTACTTGTGCTTATATGTAAAAAGAAATATTTTATTATTTATTTGTTTTCGCACATTATAGGCTTTTACATATTGTTTTATATACTTCTTTCTATATATAATAAAGAAAGAAATACGTATACACAACAATATCAGGTGTAAGCAGTAAAATATAAACTACATATATAAGCAGTGAAAGCATTGGGTATAAGCATTAAAATATGAGTATAAAAATTAAAAATATAAATAAGTACAAAGCAGTAATGTGTGTATAAAAAAATATATTAGGTACATATCGTTACATGTTATACAGGGTTATATGGAAAACATTAATAACCTCGCAGGACTGTATTCCTGCCTTGATTATGTATGAGTCGAAAGCTATCATGACCTAATATCAATAGTTATGGAGATATGCGACATCAAAGTTTGAATTTTTTCAATATATCTGACTTATTTGTTGGAAAACGTTGGACTATCACTACACTAACTCAAATCGATTACGAAAAATTCATTCGTTTCAATACAAGTTAAATAAAATGATAAAAACCTTTACATTTATTTATTATCTATAAATTTATAAATAAATACATAATTTAAAATTACTTTACATTTGAGATGTTATCTAGAAATTTATTGAAGAATAAATCTTTCAAAGTCAGGCTTTCACTTTGTGGTGACATTATTAATAAATAAATATATCTGTATTATTTTTCAACTTTCGTTTAATGCTCAATCTGAGAAAAGGAACATTGTTCCCGAAACATGTAAAAAATCAATAAAAAGTGGTGTAAACAAAATTATAATAGATTTATTTTTTTATCTATAAAGTTGAAAATAGATCAATTAGTTGACGAATTCAACTAGTTGATCGTCTCGTCGATGGACGGACGTGGACGAGCCATCCCTAACGGCGACCCGTTTTCACTAGTATGATTCCACCTTTAAAATATGACGCGGAAAATCCATAAGACATTTTCAGTTCACACTGTATCAATAGATCACTAACGACCCCTAGTGTGGAAGAAAGCAACACACTTCCACGAAATGTATACAATCTGCGACCGCGCAAGAAATAATCAGTACGTACGTCTTTGACCCTCGCGGCGACAGGCCACTCACCTGATGCGTTGCGAATCACAACACATTCATACGGTTTGTACAAAATATCTTTTGTTTCAATACCTAAATTGAATTATGGAATTCGAAATTTATTTACAATACTATATAATTTAGTATTACGCAATTGTATACACATTTTAATAGAATGTATGTTACAGTAGCCGGCAAACGTCTTGAAATTTTACGGCGCAATAGGGGAAAGTTTGCGCATGTACCATTCCACCAAAGAGACCCAAATTTTGTCTTCTGCGCACTCCCCCACTACGCCAAAAAATTTCAAGAAGTTTGCCGGCAAATGTATGTACAAAATGATCAGCGACAGGGAATTTCTGCAGTCACATTCAGAATTTAAGGATACATTTCAAAGGGTTGCGATTTTTTTTTGTTAACCAGTGTTATTGGATAACGCACCCGCCCCGGATAGGAGGAGATCCGTGGGTCGAATCCCGGTAGCAGCCAAATATTTTTTCGTGGATATATTTTTCTGTATGTCTTTCTAATTCATTAATAAATTTTGTTTTAAATTTCACAGAACTTTGTTCTGAAAAAATCGCATCTTCACAATAAGAATGTGTTCTTGAATGTGTGTTGTATCAAATTTGTTCAAAAATATTTTTTTTTTTAATTAAACTGGTTAATTCTGGCGTCCCCTAGCGGCAGTCACACAAAGTAATTTGTGCCTACCGTACCAGAAAAAGTGGATCGCTCTAAAAATTGATAATATAGGTTAATCAATTAATAAATGAGATTTACAGATAAGGTCGATATATTTACGTAAATATACAACGCCGCGTTAGCGTAATTGGATAACGCACCTGCCCCGGATAGGAGATCCGTGGTTCGAATCCCGGTAGCAGCAAAATATTTTTTCGTGGATTTAAACTTTCTGTATGTCTTTCTAATTGATTAGTAAATTTGGTTTTAGTGTTATTTACTTATATTTTAATATAATATTACACGGCAAGGATTATATCCGTGGCACAACACATTCTTTCGTCCTTTCACCGTAAACATTGTTTATGTTCAGTACTCCACCCTACGATTGGTTTCAATAGCTATAGTTGCGGAATTAATATTTACTAAATTTATAATCTTGTCCAGAATCTTGTGTGTGTGGTCTGAAGTGAGCATGCGCACCAGTGGCGTCCGCACGACAGTCAATCATCAGATTTTATAATTATTCAAAATTTGAAACTGCGTGTAAAAAATAAATAAATGTACACGTGGCTGCACTGTAAGCAGCAGAAACGCGGGGAAATTCTAAAGTCGTGAATAAATACATAAATCAAAACAGAAGAGGTGAAATGTATTCCTATATTTGACCCCTGACTCCGATTACTAAAATTGCCTGTCGAGCATGAGCGGCGTTGTCGGTCAACGACGACCACGTCGAGTTTTCGATTGCATAAAATACACGTCGTCGTAAAAAATGGTACAACCCACAGAACACTTCGCAAACCATACGAAACAAACTGATTTTATAATTTTCAGAATCCAAAGTCGACGGCATTCAATGCAAATGAAGAGCGCCGCGGACGCCGTCCAGGTAGTCCATCGAGGGTTCGTCGTGCCTCCCTCAGTCACTTGCCAGCCGACCACGACCCATGTGCGACGAAACACGCGGGGAACAACACCAGGCGCTCCACCACGGAGGAAGTTACCGGGACGTTGACAACACTTGGCCGACGCTCATATTTCTGATGCTGGTCTTCGTGTTCCTGCCCCACGCACTGGCCAAGCTACTGCAGAGGAGAAAGGAGGAAAAGAAGTAGAGGCAGCCGGCAATTCCGAAGAAGCACCCGGACCCCACCACCGCTTGCCGCGTTCGAACAAGTGCGGCGGAGGCTTTGGAAGATTTAAAAAAATTGCAAACCAATGTGAAAGACGTTTCTAGAAAAGATACAGAGAAAAATAGACAGAGGTAGAACCGTACAGTGTAAGAGAAGTGAACACGAGTGAACCGATTTTGTGTTGTTAATATAACGCTCAACGATCCACAGTGAGTCCATATTTTTTCTTTGTTAAAATGCAAGCCAAATACTGCAAAATCAATATGAATTAAACACAAATTTAACTAGTTTAAACAACCATATTCTGGTTTTCACCAGCTGAAGTAAAAATAGAAATAAGAACTCGAAACATGTGAAACAGAAATATAATGTTGAACGTTGGAAATAATGTCACACGGCAGAAACACACAAAAACAAGTTGCCAAAAAAAATACAATTGTCTGTATTTTGTAAGTATGCAGTAGTTTAAACCAAGAGAATTTGTGTTAAATTTAATTTGCAATGAATACCCAGAAAGTAACAGAAAATGGAAGAAATCAATATGTTGAATATTGAATCGAATACACGAACTAAAATAATTCACACAACGATTTCCCGTCTCGCGAATGCAAATTGTCGCATAAAAATGAGGAGAATTTTGTTCGAGTGCATTTGAAGGTATGAATGGAGATAATTACTTTTTATGTTCGACCATTTGACATGCACGTAAAGCGTAAATTAGCTTGGATTTTACAGTTGACGCAAGGGCGACCATGTAGACTTAACGGAGCTTAGCGCGAAATGTATAATCCAATAAAGTCGGCAGCGACCTTCTAGGAACGTGGACGAAGCGATCGATTGATTTCCCAGCGCGGTCACTGTCATCGTTAAATGCAGTTTTGAAAACTGTAAGAGGAACTATTATTTTTCAAATGTAGTTTTTCACAATTATTAGGGAACACTATAATTTTTTTTTGCGTAAGCCGTAATAATAGTAAATTTGTTGTCTAATTGTATATACAGGGTTATTTGTAAAACATTAATAACCTCGCAGGACTATATTTCTGCCTCGATTATGAATCGAAAATGTTCAAGCTATTATGACCTAATATCAATAGTTCATGAGAAATGCGACATCAAAGTTTTCATTTTTTTTCCAATATTTCTGACTTATTTTTTGTAAAACGTTGGACTATCATTACAGTAACTCATATCGATTACGAAAAATTCATTCCTTTCAATACAAGTTAAATGAAATGATAAAAACCCTGAAAAAATTCCAATTGGAATTCGAAGGTTTTTATTTTTTTATTTGACTTGTATTAAAGGGAATGAATTTTTCGTATTCGATATAAATTACTGTAATGATAGTCCAACGTTTTACAAAAAATAAGTCAGAAATATTGAAAAAAAATGCAAACTTTTATGTCGCGTATCTCCATAACTATTGATATTAGGTCATAATAGCTTGAACAATTTCGACTCATAATCAAGGCAGGAATATAGTCCTGCGAGGTTGTTAATGTTTTACAAATAACCCTGTATATATTTAATATACTTGTGTATCTGAGAGATTTTGTTAGTTTCAAAACCTTAGCAGTAAAATATAAAATTATATTCAATATAATTAAACTCACATACAGGTAACATAGTCAATAATACATGTTTCATGTCATGAATTATCTGTACAATGTTAACGCTAAATCCATCAAAAATATATTATAAAAAGTATTTTTTAATATATTATTAATTTGATATTGGCATTGTTGGAAAAATATAAGACTATTTAACATAATATAGCCTTTCGGTTGATAAAGGTGAATTGAGAATTATATAATATCCAGTCAGTCTCAAAATAATTAATTGACATAAAAAAGAAGAGAATTTTATAGGAGTTTCGCGAATAGACTGTATTATAACATCGTCACTAGGGAATGCAATCCCGATCCCGCGAGATCTCGAGTCATTTTACGAGATCAATCCAGAACCGAAAAATCGGACGAGATTATCGGGATTCATCAGCATTTTTTAATATTTTGCAAGTTTAATTTTGTATGTTTATAGAGCTTTTAGTAAGTACTTAAAACTTACGTTCAAGTCATATTCAAATAATGAAAATATCTTTGAATAATATTTGCTGTATTTTATCAACCTAACATAGTAATAAAAACTACTACTAATTAGTAGTTTTTAGTCTACTATATTGACTGATTGATGCTTGGAAAAACGCCTACAAAAACTTCAATGCAATGATTAATAATGAACATTTTATTAAAATTGCCGATATAAAAATGCAAGGCATTGTCGTTAATTGCTATTAAGCTCGATAAACAAAAAAAAAGTATTATAAGTAATCCCGCGGGATTAGAAATTCTAATCTCGAGGGATCCCGAAAGGCGTTCCCTAATCGTTACGTATAAATGTATTTAACAACTTGCAGACAAAAGGAGAAGAAAAATATTCTGTGCGGGGTTTGTACAATATCCATATATCCCATCTATGTTGGTACCATACATCTTCGCCTATGTATACCTTTGTCTATAACATATTCATGACTTTAATGATAAGTTCCTATTAGAAAGCACTCAAAGCATTCATTCGCTTTATTCCTTGAGGTTATCCTTCATAAATTCTTTACCATATTTAGTAGAGTGGTACTTAAATATACAGTTAAATAAAACAGAAACAGTAAAATATTTCCATGTATCAAAAAAACTGAACTGAGATAGGAAATTGTTTTAATTTATTTTTCAAATGTGATGTGGTGTCCGTATAGAATTGTTGTGTTGACAAAATAAATCATTTACAGCATGTAATAGACTCATATAGCAAGTACCAAAGGTCAAAATTAAGATTGACACTGTCCTCAAAGACACCTGCCTTGGAGATCCAGAACTGAAGAGGCACAAAACCCAGACGAGAGGAGGAAGACTCTTGAGGAGGCCAAGACCCACCAGGGGTTGTAGAGCCAAAAGTGATGAGCATGTAATAGATAGATACAAATCAACTCCTCCGAGGTATTTTAATTTAAAAAATAGGAAATTTTTAGTTTTTCTAATGTTTAGTGTGTATTTTATTTTATATTGACATTTTTAAGTGTCCATATTTCTTTAATTTATGTATGTTTTATATAACATCTCAGGATGCAAAGCAAGAAAGTGAATTGGATAGGAGGATAGGAGCCGTAAGCCAAGTAGCACGATCCCTGCATCAACCAGCGAGCAAAGTTGGCGGTATACAAAGCAGTTTTCAGGCCAACCCTAGTATACGGCCACGAGCACTGGATCTTGACCGAAAAAACCCGCTCAAGGCTACGGGCCGCCGAGATGGGATTTCTACGAGGAATAGTAGGAATCACCAGAAGGGACAAAATCAGAAATACTCAAATAAGATCGAAGTAGAACCCTTATTGACGTCTATCGAGAAATCACAGTTACGGTGGCTGGGACATATCTTGCGGATGCCGGCAGATAGACTATACCAAAGCGGATACTCCAGGCAAGACCAGAAGGTAGAAGACGGAGGAGAAGTTGGAGGACTGCTGCGAAGCGATGTTGCAACTAAATTGGGCTGAGTCAGCAAAAGTTGGAACCTTTAATGCGGTGCAGGGACCCCGATCCAATAGGATAAGGGGTAAAAGAAGAAAAATAATGTTTAATATAATAAAAACGAATGCAGTATAACCAGCGTGTAACAGAACTAGTCCACAATACTGAACAGATAGATTCCTGTCAAAATTATGAGTTGAAAATATTCCAACATCAATGTCTTAACATAGTTATGGAGATAATAATAATAATAATAATGTTTATTCCAGCGTAACCAGGTTTTTAGTGCAAGACCTGGTCCGCCATATAGTTTGAAAATTACATATATGTTATATTGTACATGGAGAGAAAATATAAAAAGGAAAAAGAAAAATAATTAAAGTAATATAGAAAAAAGAAGAAATGGGAAAAGAACAGCTATTAAATAGTTAAAATAAAATATGCCATAAAAA
>JADDOH010019680.1:0-13359 GCA_016648135.1 Agrypnia vestita | reverse complement strand
CACTGTCTCTTTAGTTCTTGTCTCTCTAGTTCTCTATTTCTCTAGTTCTTTAATTCCTTAGTTCAGTATTTCTTTAGTTCTTTATTTCATTATTTCTTTAGTTCACAGTCTCTCTAGTTCATTGTCTCTTTCGTTCATTGTCTCTTTAGTTTTTTTTTTCTTTAGTTCTCTAGTTTATTAATTCTCTAGTTCTCAAATTCTTTATTTCATTAAATCTTTTAACATTGATTATCAATAGTTACGTTAATCTGCTTTGTTCTAAACCACATCCCTTTTTAGTAATAAAATAATAATATTTTCAAAATAAAAAAAATAAGTTTATGAAAGTAGCACAAACTAAACCATAGAATATAATGCACACAATCACGGTTTATCTCCCTGGTGCGCATAGAACATTTAAAAAATCCAACCTAATGTTACATACCTAAATAATTTTTCACATTAACCTCAATTCATTTGTCAATCTCACTGAAGTAGGTAAAAATTTCTGCGCTGTTAATTAAATGTCTATTTTTCACATTAGATTGGTTAATTTTCGTTAAATTCGCATGTACGTCAATTTGTGCAGTCGTTTGGACCAGACACTGTCATTGACGACATTTGCGAATGATGCAAATTCGAGTGTGCGAAGTGCTAGTTCACTTTCCAGCAATTAGTCGTGCACAAGCTAATAGGCAGGCACCCGAACAATCGGCCATTGTGCCGCCGTGGAAACGTTCCTTAATAATTTATTTCCCTGGTGAAGTAGACTTTGTCTCCGGCGTATTGAGATCTATATTGTTGTTGAAATCACCAAAATAACAAAATATGCTTGTTTTTAATATACTTACAGCAGTCTTAATTTCAGTACTCCTGCTTAATACGTTTCGAGACTTTTCAATTTATTGAATCAATGACTTCATTGTTGAAACTGAGGAAATTGTTGGTATTTCCGATCTTGTATAGTGCTGAAACGGGTGTTAACATAATATTGGTTAGGTTAAATTAATAAATATTTTAAACAATAGGTGGGAGTAGTTTTTGTATAGATCCTATAAAATAAAGCTGAATGCAAATTTGGTCTAGGCAGAAGAAGAAAGTAATGTAAATATTGATGGGGTGGATAGACTTCATTTCTCTCAGGGTCCCAGAGTGCAACTGAGTAATATATGAAATACACATTTATATAGTAAAAATGGGGGGTAATGTGTGTAGGGGTGGTAGGGAGGGAGAAGCCTTTGTGAATGTGGGTTTTATTTTTTTTTGTAATTATTAATACGATAACGATAAAATCTTCATACTGTTATATAGAACTAATAAATTGTACACAATTTGTAAAATTTGTAACAAAGGCTATGGAAGGGGACCTCTCTCTGATATCCAGGTTTGTTTGGACGTTTGCGTAGATATGTACTTATGCAGCGAATTCATCTGGCAAATTGCAAGCAGTGAGCCACATAGATAGAAAGAAAAGGCACTTCCAGATTTACACTGAATTTATTCTAGCCAAGTGAACAGGTTCGATCTTATATTGTATATTCACATCCCCGATGTCGTGGAGTATGCGCGGTTTTTCTGGTACCCTTGATGATCTTAGCTTGTCCATTTTATGGTCAACACACAATCATATCAGTGAGTCAAGGTAGCCAATCTACTCTCACTAATTTGCGTAGATAATTTCACCATAACACTTTCCCAGTTTATAATTCAAACAATGGGTATGATTATACAATAATTACTATTCATGTCAATATTGTGATTTCAGAGTGTATATTCCTTTTCAGGTGAGACTTTCTTCCGCATAGATTGTTCTCATACCATCAATTTCCCATAACCTTCGTGATCTTCATGTTCAAGATGAGTCAGAAAATACAAAGAATTGAATATCCACTACTTTCTTTAGGAACGGCGATTTTAATATCAAACCTATATTGTTTCATCTTTTTATTTCGAATAATTGCAACACTTGGCTGTAATAGATCCTGAACTTGGAGAATTAACTGCTGACGAATAATTTTCAACGCTCAGTTGGACAAAATAAACGATGATGGTCTTCGACACGTAAATGCAGATAATTATGTACCGTGAGCATTGAACGAGACATGATGAGATAAATCTCAGAGGTTTGGTTGAGATAATTCTCAATACCATATACACCTGTTATAGTCATTTATCTGGAGATAAACTCAGAGAGAGACAGCGAGATTATTTTTTTAACACGGAATACGTATTGTAACAATGTTATTATAATTTTCAAATTAAGCTAAACGCTTGTGCTTGAAAATACGAATAACTTGGTGGTGTCCTGGAATGGTACTCGAACCACCGACAACTGAATTACTAAGCGATAGTCATAAACACTACACTAACAAGCTACTCAATTGAATTGGATTGGACATACGTTAGCTAAACTAACTAACTAACTAACTAACTAACCATCACGCCATTTCCCAGCAGGGGCAGGCAGAGAGGATTGAACGACACACTCTTCTATCCTGGCACACCACTTTTGCTTCGGCCACATTCATACATCTTCTCATACACGTTCTACGGTTGTTGCGGCTTTTAACAGGGCCATCCTCAAATACTTGTAGTATATAGATTAGGTGAAAATATAAATAATTTAATAAGTCAATAAAAATACTTCATCTGTTGATGAGAGATTCTGTTACTCTCGAAACTTGAGTGGTTAAACATAAAATTATAATTAAACTCACGCAGAGGTAAGATAGTTTATGTTTTCACCCAAATTAATGATAAAGTTCTCAACAATTCAGATACATGGTGTTATGACATTAGACTGTATCTTATAGTTAAGTGTTGTGTTTAAATTGTTAACATTTTAACATGAGATAACATGGTTTTTTAAACGTGTTCTATAGGTAGTGTCTCGCACGCCAGGTAAAGGTGTAGTTACCTTTCAAACATGCCATTACGAATTGTGTTATTTCGTTTTGTTTCGTATTATTTGCAATTAGCGATATTTCTCACGGTACCAACAATGACACACGGCCGTTGCCACATTTAACTGGGTGAGTGTGTTATGAGACTCGGAATCGACCATTTATTATTGTAATGAGGAGATCTGTTGGAAACGAGGACACCACCTAGGAATGGATTGCAATAATAACATTTTCTTATATTCTCTTTAGGCGACAGAAAATGACTCGCGAGCAAGCGAGGCCAAATTTAATTTAATGGTATTTGAGACCAACGTACGTTAAATTAAGCATAATTAAAATTATAAAACCGCTGTAATAATACATGGAGACAGTAGTGCTGAGGCAAGTGTTGGCCAGGGAGTAAGACAGGGTTTCTCGATGTCACCAGCATTGTTCAGTTACTACATACAACAGGCTATCGACAAGGTGAGAGAAGAAATGAGAGATTGGCCCGACATGAGAATCCAAGGACAAAAAATTGATATGATTAGATATGCCGACAATATTCCACTGCTTGTGAAGTCGAAACAAGAATTGAACGAGGCCCTGAGAAAGATGGAAAATGTTTTGGCAACTAACTACAACATGAAAATAAACAAAAATAAAACAAAGTGCACGGTTGTTAGATTAGAAGAGGTGTTTACAAATGTTGTTTTGAGTGGTGTCACTATCAAACAAGTGAAATAAATCACAAATATATTTGGGCAGCAGAATTTCCCAAGATGGCCGCTCACTGGCAGACATTATAAGCAGAATCCAACAAGCAGGAGTAGCCTTTAATAAATAATGCAAGATCTTTGAATTTCCTAACAATGATATAAAGTTTTTTCTTCTTCAAACACAGCAAAATTATTTAAAAAAAGTGTCAATAGTAAATTGAATATTATAAATAACCAGGTCATCTTTTAAATTTACTTTCATGTTAAGTAGGTACTTTATTATTATTCATTTTTCATTTATAACTCTCTAATATTTTGATTATCTATACTTCGATTTTTAAATTTAATTTTGTACATTTGTTATCCTGATGAAGAAGCCATTGGCTTTGAAACGAGTTGAATTTTTTTTCAATAAAAAAGTGGTGTATACAAATTTACTTCTGTGTATAGTTTTCTGGGATATTCTGCCGTGTATATGTGACCTCTCTGGCCAACGTTTCGGATCCCATTGCAGGGTCCATCATCAGGGCTGATGTGAGGCAGAGAGGTCACATATACACGGCAGAATATCCCTGAAAACTATACACAGAATATTCTGAACTGCCGTGAAAACCTAAGGACATTTTTATACAAATTTAATTTTTGTAAATTATAATGATATAAAGGTTAGGAAAAATTTGGTTAAAACTTTTATCTGGAGCGTGCTGTTGTATGGCATCGAAACATGGGCCATCGGCCAGAGCTTTTTCGGTAGGCCAGGCTAGGCATAACTATTGATATTAGGTTTTCGTCTCAGAATCAAGGCAGGAATATAGTCCTGCAAGGTTATTAATGTTTTCCAAATAACCCTGTATATTTTAGTGGACTCAAGGTTTTTCTTAAACAATGCATTCTTTAAAAATGATGTGTTTTAGATTATTTCTCTTTGATCTAAGTATATTTCTTTTATAGGAATAAGTAACTACTAGCAACAGGAATAGCGAACAGGACTTATAGAGGCTAGTAAGCAGGATGTATGATGTATGCAAGGAAAGTGACCTTATTATGAACGTAAACAAGTCAAAAGTGATGGTTTTCGAGAAAGAGGAAAGTAAGACAACGTGTGAAATTCTTGTAGGTAATGAATGTTTGGAACAGGTAGATGAGTTTCTGTACTTGGGAAGTATGTTAGATAGAAGAGAGAATGTTGAGAAAGATATCGAAAGGAGAGTGACTGCGGGGAATAGGGTGAACGGTGCTTTGAACGCAATAGTTTCTAATAGAAATATGTCTACCGAGGCAAAACTAGCGGTATATAATGGAATTCTGGTACCAACACTGATGTATGGAAGCGAAGCCTGGAGCTGGCAGAAGAGGAACGAAAGTAGATTGAATGCAGTGGAGATGAGATCCCTCAGACGTATGTGTGACAAATAAATTTATGAGTAAAGAATGCAGATATTAGGAATGAATGTAAAGCTGATCTTAGCATAATTAATAGAATTAAAAAAGGGTCGCTCAGATGGTTTGGGCGAATGAATGAGGAAAGAATGGTAAGAAAGATGTATAATGCAAGTGTTGATGGCGCCAGAAAGAGAGGGCGACCGCGGAAGACGTGGCATGACCAGATCAACCAGATACTGGAAGATGGTCCCGTTAGAAGCCTCAACAACCGGCGAGCTTGCATGCGAAGATGCATGAATGTGGATGAGGCGAGAGTTGTATGTCAGGACAGAAGAGTGTGGCGCTCTATCCTCTATGCCTACCCCCACGGGAAGACGGCGTGATGGTAAGTAAGTAAGTAAGTAACTACTGGTAAATAACTGAGATGTTTACGAATCACCATATTTGGTGAATGTGTGTTATTGCCTTACGGTTGTTATTATCAACTCATGTATATCTGGAACTGAACGTCGCAAAAATGTCTGTTTTTAATATGTTGCCGAGATTCATCTCCATAATAGGAAGATCCCTGAACCACATCACAGCATCCAACGCGACTGTAGCATTTAAATTGTAGCAGTGTACCTACATTTAGAAGATTGAATAGATCTTCCGAGATTGTATCTCTAGTCAGAGTGGTACAGCGGTAATTAAATTTCTGCTTTTAACTGTTTGAGTAAATGTCGTGCAAAAGTGAAAGGTGGGAGATGATAATTATTTTACATTCTTCGCTGTCATTTATGCTCCGAGAGATGATTTAACAACTCCATTATATCCTTCACGCGGTTCCAATTTAGAAGTGATTTACTTATCTAAAGAAATAAAAAAAAAAGTGATTTAAATGTGTTATTAATGAAATTTTCCCACGCAACATAACTGTGTTATATACAGGTGTCTCGAAAACTTCGGGGGAATCTTCCTTATTAAATTTTGAATAGAAAATATGGGTGAAATGTCGATAGTTACGGCAATAAGCGGCATGAAAGTATGCAATTTATTTATTAATGTTTCTGACTTAATTTATGTAAAACGTTGGACTATCACTGCAGTAACTTATATGGAATATTAAAAATAAAATGACGAAAAACTTATTTTTTAAAAACTTACTTATATTACTTGAAAAATATTATTTTTGCAAGGTTCTTATCATTTTATTGGACTCGAATTGAGGCGAAGGAATTTCAGATATCCCGTCATCTTTGTTAAAACCAGGTTAACTATCAGGGTATAATTAAAATACGGATTGCGAGTATAATTCGTTCCAGAAAGCGTGTTTGTAATCATAATCAAAAGCATTTATATATACTAGCTGTTCGTACCCGGCGTTGCATAGGTTAAAGATTAAGTTGAAAATAAATTTGTGGGGGGAAACAAAGGTTCCATTCGAATGGTATAGATTTGCTTCGAAAATATATCAGGAGAGAGGAAAGGGTAAAAGAGGAGGAAGACAATGTCGCCTATGTTTCCAAATAAGTTTCCACATTTTTTGATCCAATCGGTCGAACGGTACAGATTTGCATCGAAAATATATCAGGGGGAGGGAAAAGGGGAAAAAAGGAGGGGGAAATGTGGGCTCTGTTACCCGACGGAACCTAAAGAATATGTTTCCAAATTTTGAGTCCAATCGGTCAAACGGTACAGATTTGCTTCGAAAATATATCAGGGGGAGCGGAAGGGGTAAAAGACGAAGAGAGAAATGTCGCCTTTGTTACCCGCCGGGTCTCAAAAAATACGTTTCCTAATTTTGAGTCTAGATGCTATTGCTTGCCCAACGTAAATTGGCGTGCGGCGACCCGCCCCGCCCGCACCCGGCGGTAACCCCTCGCCCTGTCATTCAGTTCATTCTCGTCTTTGAGCGCGAGCTGTGTCATCTTGATTACCAATATACACTGAATTATTATGTCCAAAACAACAGTCCGGGATGGTTCAAAAACAATTACCAATGAAGTATTAAAGTTTTGCGAAGCTGAAAAAGTAAATAATGGACCGATATTACCGTTTGACAATTTGACAGAGAGAGCGGCCGCCGCGGAGCGCGCTGTTACCCGACCAAATTTCTATTAAAGGCTCTGACACCGGTCACCGGATATTGAGTACATTGTGTATTGTGTAATAAATTTACACCCTGGCAACGCGACAGGGGTGCCCTCCCTCGCACGCCAATTTATAGTGGTACGTCTATATATATTATCCCGTTAAAATAAAAGGGCTTTTCGTGGTGACCTTTTTTACAACTAAAGTCGACGAAAAAACGGTCGAGCGAATGGTTTCTTACGAACGCTGCCTTAACAGTAAGAGATAAATGAATACTTTCTTTAGAGAAGTTGTAGGACCCAAATTGGCCTATAAAAAAGTCCGCAACGATATATATCTATATGTAAAGATAATTCACAAATTAATAAAATATATAATTCCAGTTAATTTTAATCTGTCGGGGGTAATCTAAGTAGGTAATGTTAATTTTTTATCAAAATAAATTTGCTTTATCTTAAGAAAATTTTATGTAGATAAAAATTGCCTTTTACACAACATTGCTTGGACGAGTAGTTTACGTATATTGATTTTTCACTGTTCCTTTTATAGTCTCAAACTAAATTCTATGTGGGCGAAGCTGCGTGCACAGCTAGTAATTATATATTTTTAAATATTACATTGTGTCACAGATGGCATCAATGCTCAATGTGTTGGCTTATTGGAATTTTTTTTACGCGACTAGAATGCGATTAAAATATAAATGTTACAAGTTTGTTGAGGTTACAAAGCTAAACGCGCGGATGGAAACACGATCAAAAATACTTGAGTTCGCACAGCGCTACGTCCAGGCAGTCATATATGCCACATCGGTATCCGACGTATCACCATATATAACTCCTTAAAAGTGTACACTTGAACAAGTGTTCTCTTGTGCAATACTCGGGATACAATAATCTTTGGCAGGTTGTGGTTGATGTAAGCTTTGGTAGATAGAAGTTTCCCTGACGCGGTAGTGTGAGAAAGCAGAGAAGAATTCTCAACCGACCAGGAGAATTCTTACGTGTTAACTGTTCTTGTTTTTGATTTTGTGAATTATTGAATGTGTGACCAGAGCTAGTAAGACGAGGCAAGACAATACAAGGCGTAAGTAATTTATTTATTTACTTATTAAGGAATCTTAAAAGTTTTTTAAACATATAATGTAAAAGCATAGTGTTCATTTCATAGACCAATTAAAAAGATTCACAGATGTTAAGAACAAAGTTGGATCTAATTATTTTTAAGTTAATTATTTTGAATTAATTAATGAATAGTAAGTAGTAAGCAACAAACAATGTTAAGAATGAATAATGGTTAGTAAATGAATGTGAAAAAAGAAAAATTATATGAAGAAATGAGTTAAATAATGGGAGAAAAAGGATGAGGAGGTAGGAGTCAGGATAGGGGTGGAGGAAGAGAAGATTAGGTGTAATGAGTGAATGGTCAAAGTCGATTTAGTACATGTAATCTAAAGCATTCTTTTAAATTTAGTAATACTCACTGTTTGATATTGAGGTTTATTTGAACAATCCTTACAGGTTATATTGTGAACAGGAATATTACAATGCGTACAAAGATCGTCGAGAGAATGTGATCGCTATGGTTTACGGCAAGCAACGCGGGTATGATGTAGGTATTTTGAATCTGATTGGCTAAGGCTGGGTTGCGCCAGCAGAAGTAAATTTGGTTCGAGTAACATTGACCCGAGTAACTTTTTTTACCCTCAGCTGAGAGTAAACTCGATTTCGGGTTGCACAAACGTCTTTTTACCACTGTCAAACCAATAATAAGGCTAATAGGGTGCCAAGCGGAATAAACCTCAAATACCGCATTTGTCTATGGAATTTGATTTATTTCAGTTTTTCACCACTGGCAAACAAACAACTTTATTCTATGAAACAAACCAAACGAACGTCAAACAATCGCTAAAATAACGCGAAATTAAAAGATTCATTATAATGTTTACAAATTTCAATACGAAAACGACAGCGACAAAATTCAAATGACAAGTACCTATATGGATAAATGTCACATTTTTAAATCAGCTGTGAGAGGACGGCCATTTTTTTTACCAACGTTTTTACCTTTACCCACCTATCTTGGAGAGTAAAAAAAAGTTACTCATGTATGTAATTCGGCGAGTTTAAATATTTTTACCATAGATGGAGCAACCCGTTTTAGTAAAAAAAGTTACTCGAGCAACTTTTTTTACCTTTACTTTAGATGGCGCAACCGGGCCTTAAATCACCAGACATCCCTTCATTTAAATTAACATTAATTTCTTTTTTTTAGTGGAATTAAAACGATAGCAATAACTCTTTCCTCTTTCCGTTTCCGGAAAAGACCGCAAGACTGATGCAGTATAATAATGTGCAAAAAAGTGGGAGACCTTCGTGTACTAGCGGATAGAAAGCAAATGGTGATGATATTTCAAATGCCTTCTTTCATCTGCCATAAGCATTGTACTACTGTTGCGAAATGTGGTACAAACGTGCCTTCACCATTAATTATTAGCCTTGGCGAGCGATACAATTGGAGCCGTCCACCTCCGCCAACAGCCGAATAAAAAGTAGATGGTTATCTTTTTATTGGTACTTTAATTCGTGTTTTTCTTTATTTGGTCATCGCAATAATGGGTCGCGGATGAACGAGCGGTCATTACGAAACCTTGGTGAGATACCGTAATACCGAACATCCGTCCTTTCCATAATACACTCCTAATACAGTGCACCAGGTAAGGACTAGGGCATGAAAATTTAACGTAAAATGGTATTAGCGTTAAATCGTCAAAACCCTGAATTGCGAATATTATGGAATTATGTAAATATAATAATTTAGTTGTCTGTCTGTCGGTCCGTGAATTGCTGGAATTAAAACTTGATTAAAACTCTTGTCCGGAGTGTGCTGATGTATGGCAGCGAAACATGGACCATCGGCTAGAGCATGTCCGGGAGGCTAGCGGCCTTTGAGATGTGGTGCTACAGGCGCATGGCGGGATCCATTGGTCAGAACATATCCGAAACGACGAGGTGTTGAGCAGGGTGGGCGAAAAGAGGCGGAATCGCCCAACAACGAGCAATTTGGATGGGCCATAATATATGGCATACGGGCCTGCTTTTTACCATCGTCTTGTTTATATTTAGTGTGATCAATCAGCGCGCGGCTCAAGCAACACCCAAAGGTCTAAATTACGCGGTCTTGACATTTTTAGTTTTCTGGGATATTCTGCCTTGTATATGTGACCTCTCTGGCCGACGTTTCGGATCCTATTGCAGGGTCCATCAGCCCTGATGATGGACCCTGCAATGGGATTTGAAACGTCGGCCAGAGAGGTCACATATACACGGCAGAATATCCCAGAAAACTATATACAGAAGATTCTGAACGGCAGTGAAAACCTAAGAACATTTTTTGACATTTTTATATTATTATTTTATTATATTTCGTTTAAGATTTAACCGAATAATCAATTTAAAAAAAATATCTTCTATTCACGAATTTTTAGCTTCAAAATCCTGCAATTAGAATTTTTTCACGCGTGTACGGCTAGTATTCTGATATAAAACAACAAATGGATAATTAACCTACACAAGCTATTTAATATAACTTAATTATTTATAAAGTTATCTAAAAGAAATCGGCTACTTTCTTATGTTGTTAATTAGAAAAAAGACTGATACGTTATCGGAACCATCTATTTGTCGATCTATATAATTTTAATTTAATTTGTCTCGGTGTTTACGGGACTTTATCTGATTACTTATCAACATTAGTCTAAGCTTAAACCTAAGGAGCACAGCTTAAACCCGTGGGTTTTCTGCAACAATAAATGTCCGACCACTGAACATGATTTTAAATTAATTATCATTAAAATCATGACGTATTTTAACTACAATTAAGAAATAAGACTATGAAATGAGAATTGAACCTATTGCATACTGCAAATGGCAAATATTAACACAATCTCCATGGCGTTCGAAGTACTCGAGCTGTCCCTGACACGGCCTGATACATACTGTACTTGAGCGTCGTCATATTGACTTGCATTTTCTGTCTCCCAGGCATTCTGACAGATGGCAAAATTAGACCGACCCGAGAGTCAAAATGATGTATTAATACTATTTAAATACGTCTGGTTTGTGGCTTAAATACGTTACGAAATCTCGGTATTGCGAAGAGCTCCGCCATTGTACGCACGCATAAACAATGATTTAATTTCGCATTTATTGGGCAGTCATGGTCGCATCATAGCTAATAAAACATGTCCACCATTTTAGATTGTCGTCAAAACATAGCCGAGATGGGGAAATTCGAATCTATTTCAAATTAAAATAGGGATGGGAAAATTGCAATCGATATTTACAGCCAATTTTTAAGTACTTATTTAGCTAGAGGTTTATAAATATGCTGTACGTTATTTTTTATGTTAATAGCGTTGACTTTGTGGTTGGAAATAATTATTAATTTGAGAAAACTGAAAAACTTTGTATAAACCACACTCATGGTTTTTAAAAGTCTACCGGATTTGATATCACACTGTATCTTCGTCAGGAAGGATGCACAATAACTTCCATAAATTAAATTCTTAAGAGTTAAATGAAGGGTGAGACATTGAAATGGGGAATATATTAAATAATATGTTATTCGTTAAATTTAATTGTTTGTTAATTATGAGTAAATAGAGTGACTCGATTTCCAAAATTTCTAAATTATCTTACCTAAGGCCTCTATTATTTGTATGTAAAATTTTGATTCCGCATTCTTTTTCAAAAGTACGGTTTATCTCCAGCTGTTGCTTTGAGAATTCTGAGAAATTATTATTATTTAGACATATTAGGTGTTCTTTTATTCTCATATTAAAACAACGTGCAGTTTTACCGATATAAAATGGTGAACAGACAGTACAACGATGATTACGTTAACCCATCATATCAGATGAAACAATAAGTTATGTAAATTTATCATAAACATAGAAAAATTAACATTGTTTTCTTTAACAAAATCCTTGAAGCTAATCTCCCAATGAAATGAAATATACCTATGTTATTGTTTGTAATTTCCATTTTTATTTTTTTTATTTTATTATTTATATATTTATTTTATTTATGCTAGTTTTATTTTTTAATTATTTATATATTTATGCATTTTTATTTATTTTCTTTATTTATGCTTTATTTTATGAGTATCGGTTTTACAACAGCCCGAAAGAAATTGCAGATGATAAGTTAGAAAGCTAAGTTGAAAAAATAATCCACAGAAAAAAGACGTATTACCATCACTAGTATCTTTCAGATCTGATCTTATTGTTCGGCTGGCGTGCATAATATATTTCCGTTTCTGTTATCTAAAGAAATTTTCCTTTCATTGCCTTTCCCACAGAAAACCACGAGACGCCTCGATTAACAGTTTAAGGTCAATGCTTCCGCACAAATACACGAAATGATAATTATTCTAGGAACTGACTTCCTAATGACTATCTATTGTTACGGAAAAGACTAATACATTTAAAATATTAATCATATAGTATAACTGTTTATAGGACAAAGCTGATACTGATACAAAGAAAAATATTAATCATATAGTATAACTGTTTATAGGACAAACCTGATACAATTGTTTACATCTCAACGAAATGGAAATGGACAGTAAATTTTTCTATTTTACCTTTAACTATTATTATTTGTACCTTTAGCTTTATTATTATTTTATCTTATGTTTTTATGTTTTTCTTATGTTTTTCTGTATTATTATTATTATTATTATTACCTTTTAACTTTTATTATTGTAACTTTTAACTGTATTATTATTTTAACTGTCTTATGTTATTTAAAAGAAAATTATTCTGTATATTTGTAAAACCCTTAAGGGCGTTAAATAAATAAATAAATAAAAAACATTGAATACTGTAAAAATATTAACTGACAAATCAAAAATTTAGATAGCTGGAAGCTTTTGTGAAACTGAAGAATCTCTTCTGCAACCAAGACCTAAAATGCTACATCATAGTCGTGCTGTATATGGATATGAAGTCAGGTGGTCAAAAGAAGCCTTCGTTAAAAGCCTGGAGGCTCTTGTGTGAGTTTTGGCTGTGTCTATTGGGTTAGCCACATCACTAATTAACTAATATAAAATGTCAAACAAAGAATCGTTCTTTATGAATATAATTAAACGAATTAACTTTGTTTATCACCACTAAAATTTATTTGGTAAAACCAACCGGTTTCGGAAACGACGTTCCTTCGTCAGGGTATAATTAATACTAATTGAACTTTACAAAATTATAAACAATCATACTTCAGTGTTAAGTGTCCAAATGGGGGTAAATAGTGTTTATAATTTTGTAA
>JADDOH010019679.1:0-10620 GCA_016648135.1 Agrypnia vestita | reverse complement strand
TGGCGGCGAATATGCAAACTTTGTATGGGAGAGGCCTTTAAGATTTTTTGCATTAGATTTCCCTTTAAGATTTTTTGCAATAGGGAGATCATACTAATGCCTTAAATTCTCTAGTATCATATCACCTCAAGTTCTCGGTAAAATAATTCCAGAGACGTGTGATGCCTTTTGTTTAATGTTCTGCGAAAAGATTAACTGCAGGTACCTAATAAAATAGTTTTGTTTAAAATATTCATTTATTTAGATTTTAATACTAACGACCGCCAAATTTTGATTTCAGTTTTGCCATCAGGATACTTATTTTTAAGAAAATCGAGTGAGGCCATAAAATAAAGTTTAGCCTTTATTTATAGTTAAATCTGAAGAGAAAAATACGAATCAAAATTATAAAATATGTTTTAAAAAATATTAACAATTAATTTATATGAATAATTTTATAACCATATTCATATTGGCATCAGGCTCCAATTCTTTTAGTTTTTGCAGCAATTTTGGGTCGATCGTGGTATTTTTTACGCGCTAAAGATACGGTTCCAATTTATAAACTTCGATTTCTTTACAACGCTTAAGACTTTTCATTTAAAAAACATTGCACCCAACATAACCTCTTCCTGTCACAGCTACGACATCACATAATAGAGAGATACTGAGAGCATAGAATAGAGAATATAAACTGAGAGCGCCACACACGCACAGATTTGCCAGCCGCGGCCGCACAGACAAAAAGTATAGAATTTCAATTCTTCTGCGGTCACCTGTACAGGTCTGGAAACCTCCACCCGCGAACACCACACACGCTGCGGTACGTATCTAGAGGTCGACCGAACAGATGTACCTCTACGGTCTACCGCAGCGTATATGGCCGCCTTAATAATAACAAATAAACCTTACTCAAATTCATAATGCCTCCTCCAATGAAAAGTGCAATATGGAAATATTTTACGGTAGTGGACAAGGACACCGCACAGTAGTATTTGGAAAAAAGACTATTCTTGAAAAGGACGTACAAATACCTCATTAACCCTTAATTACTCGCATGGGGTCAAAGCACTTTTGCGTTTAAAAAAAGTATTTGCCGTGTTCCCCTTTTTTCCCGCGCCCCCGCTAGCTTCCTAACTCTGTCAAAGTTCACATTTTAGGCCCGGTTGCGCCATCTAAAGTAAAGGTAAAGTTTTAGTAAAAAAGTTACATGAGTAACGTTTTTTACTAAAACGGGTTGCGCCATCTATGGTAAAAATATTTAACTCGCCGAAGTACATACATCTGAGTAACTTTTTTTTACTCTCCAAGATAGATGGGTAAAGGTAAAAACGTTGGTAAAAAAAATGGCCGTCCTCTCACAGCTGATTTGAAAATGTGACATTTATCCATATAGGTACTTGTCATTTGAATTTTGTCGCTGTCATTTTCGTATTGAAATTTGTAAATATTAAAATGAATCTTTTAATTTCGCGTTATTTTAGCGATGGTTTGACGTTTGTTTGGTTTGTTTTATAGAATAAAGTGGTTTGTTTGAACTGGTTTTGAACCGCAAAAGTACGTATTGCCAGTGGTGAAAAACTGAAATAAATCAAATTCCATAGACAAATGCGGTATTTGAGGTTTATTCCGCTTGGCACCCTATTAGCCTTATGATTGGTTTGACAGCGGTAAAAAAGCTGTTTGTGCAACCCGAAATCGAGTTTACTCTGATCTCAGAGTAAAAAAAGTTACTCGGGTCAATGTTACTCGAACCAAATTTACTTCTGCTGGCGCAACCGAGCCTTAGTATCGATCAAGTCACGGAAGTGGAAGAACGCGTCTCTGCTCTCTTGAGCGGTGACCCCATGCGAGTAGTTACGTAACTTTTATGAAAGAAGTGAGTTGCTTACTTTATTATTAATTTTCGCGTTTTATTACTTCAATTTATATTTTTATTAGTTCAGTATATAAATATATGTCATAAAAAAAGGTATCCAAACATTACATTATAAATGTCACAGGCATAAATGCACTCGTTGTGCATCGAGCAAATACAGACAATTTACCTACTTACGTGAGGCGTCATTTCTTGCGGAAATTGTCTGCCGAACGTGTTCAAAATCACTGGAGACGACGAATCAAAGTCAATGCAACTCCTAAGATTGTAAAAATCGTCTAATAGAAGTGCATAACCTGGACAATAGCGTTCCACCAACCACAACAAAACGCGGGCGTTGCAACAACTGTCAGCGGAAAAGCGTTCGCAAAGTAGCAACAAGATGCAAAAATGCGCAAAATTTGTGTGCAATGATGACTCGTTGATATATTGTCAACAGTGTGATAACAATGATTCTGAAAGTTCCTAAAAGTATCGTAATTTTTATCTTTGATCTCACCATAAGTACAAAATGTTAATTTTTGCTGGTTATTTTACTTTACTTTGTTTTTTTTTTGTTTAATTAGATATTAATTTATGTTGTTTCTTGAAAATATAACATTTCAAATAAAGCAAATTAATAATAAAATAGTTTTATTTGCATATTTATTTAGTACATATTAAAAATAATTCCTACAATCTGGGGTCACCTGAGACCCCGTGCGAGTAGTTAGGTTATTTTCTTCGTGCGGGTACTTAAGTGTTAAAAAATCACTTAAAGTTTAAGCATCCAGAAGAATGTAGGGGAAGGTGGTGTCAATAGTAACAGGTGTCGATTGTAACAGTCGCCGTATATTTTTAAATATTGGTCTTTTAATGGCACAAGCAGTACCGTCTATTAGACGGGATCAATAGCTATCAACGAACGCCATTTTGCGTTAATATCAGTTTGAAAGTATCGGCATATTGGATATCATCGTATTTCGGCCTAGTGAAGTAAGAAAATCATTAAATAGTCATCTTTTTGTATTCGTCAAATTGTAAGTATTTTTTTTGTTTTATTGTGTGTTAGTATTCAGAATATTGTTTATTATCATGATGTGTATATATTTTAACGGTTTTTCTAATAGTTTAAGATAAAACATAACCTTAATGCAATGTGGCGAAAGGTGTCAATTGTAACAGTATAAAGGGTGTCAATTGTAACATGTTACAATTGACACCTTCGAGATAATAATGTAATGTAATTGGAAGTTAATGTCATTTTGGGTTCCTGGTTGTTAAAAATGGTTAAACCTAGAGAACGAAAGACAAATGGGGAAAAACATCCAAAGAAACTTTTGAGAAGGCACACTTTTATAAAAGATTTTATAAAAAAATGGAAACGTGGAAAGCTGACTACTTTGAATTTTAATAAATTCTAATTTTTTTTATTCCTCACTCTATCGACTAAAGATTTTACACACAAGCGTCATAGTGACCGCATTTCCACCGCATTCAGTCTACTTTCATTCCTCTTTTGCCAATTCCAGGCTTCACTTCTATACATCAGGGTTGGCACTAGAACGCTATTATGTACCGCTAGTCTTGCTTCCTTTGACAGATTCTTTTTGGCCATAATTGCATGAGGCTCATGCATACATGAGGCGAGTGTTGAAAGCAATAGGAATAGAGGGCGTCCGTGAAAGACCTGGCACGATCAGATACTACAAGTATTTGAGGATGGCCCTATTTAAAGCCGCAAACAACCGTAGAACTTGCATGAGAAGATGTATAAATGTGGCCGAAGCAAAAGTGGTGTGCCAGGATAGAAGAGTGTGGTGTTCAATCCCTCTGCATACCCCTGCGGGGAAACGGCGTGATGGTTAGTTAGTTTGTTAGTCAAAATAAATTATCAACAACTATTACTCCAATAACATCAACAACTCAACTCTGACATATCCCACTGGTTGGGATGAAGTTGGTATGGCTTCGAAAGATTAGCTGATTGCATTTATCAGAAGGAATCCTTCGTATTGAGTAACAAAGCTGCAAAAAATAAGCAAGGTAAAAGAAGAACAAAAACTTGTATAATAACCGAGAAAAAAGAAGAAACTGATGATGCTTTATGTTTAATTTGTACCAAACCATATTCAACAAGCAAAGAGGGTTGGATCCAGTGTTCCTCCTGTAAATTATGGGCGCATGAGAATTGTGCCCAAACCAAACAATTAAATTATGTGTTTCAATTGTGAATCTGATAATGATTGAGCAATTTGAACTACTTTCACGGTATTAAAATTATTTTAGGGAAGCATATTAAATTAGATTTTTTTCTAATTATTTTATAAATTTTGGTTTTTATAATTAGATAATTTGTTTTGTTTTTATGTATCTTACAACTTTATAGTCATTTAGTACATAAAAATATACCTAATAAAAATAAGTAGATACATTATGTTTTGTGCGACTTATGTTACAATTGACACCACGAGTGTTACTATCGACACCACTGTGGTGTCAAATGTAACAGTTTTCTTCTTTTTTTAATTTTCAAATAAACAAAAATTCTTAATACCTTCAATTTTTTTAACCATACACTTAGTTCCTAAATATATGGAAGTGCTTTGAAAAAAAAAAGCAGGTAATTTAACCGGTTAATTATTTTGTTATAAACCAGAATGTCTATTTTGTTACTTTTGACACCACCTTCCCCTACCTGTTTTTTTTAAGTTGTGAGTTCGAAAAACAAGAAGCTGCTACTAATTGTATAGCAGGATATGTTTTATTTAAGTAATTTATTAATATCAGCATCAGCATCCGCCGATACTGATCTGAAAAAATCAGCGTCAGCATCCGCTGATACAGTAAAAACCTGCATCAGCATCAGCCCTGGTTGGGATATAAAACGGGCCGGACATTTCTCACATTTCCTCCGAAGGTCGTCGCGTCGCAGCAAATAGTATTTTGAACCGCGTCTAATAACCGTGGGAACATTTTTTCACCGCGTGAGACTATTGTCGGCGTGTTGGCAAGCCTGGGAAAATACTTCGCGAGCAATTAAATTAATGTTTCTGCCGTGATTGCTCACCTGCTTTAAAACGGCGCGGAGAAAATTGTACCGAGGGAAAATCTGTGAGACATTCTCATTCATTATTTACTTTTCGTGGCGAGATCTATTGCTTACCCAACGTAAATTGGCGTGCGGCGACTTTGGAACTAAAACCCGCCCCGCCCGCACCCGGCGGTAACCCCTCGCCCTGTCATTCAGTTCAATTTTGTATTTTCTCGGGAGCTGTGACATCTTGACTACCAATATACACTGAATTATTATGTCCAAAACATGACAGATAGAACGGCAGTCATTACTGCTTGGTTTCTTTACCAACCATTCACCGGACATTCTGTACATTATGTACTGTGTAATAAATTTACACCTTGGCAACTTCTGTTACGCGACAGGGACGCCTTCCCTCGCACGCCAATTTATAGTGGTCGCATTCTTCATTCTACTGTCACTGGCTGCGTTCACCTCCGACAGTCGCGTTCTTCTTAACTAACCTCAAGTTTGCTGCCGTCTCTGTCGAATCTTTGAATGTCTCTTCTGTCATATTTTAGGTAGGGTTGGTGGGCCAGTTTTGGCCACTTTTAGATATTTTTTGCCAACTTTGCATCACTCCAAACTCAAAAAGAGTCGGAATCGTTTTTTTTTAATTTCCCCATACAGCGCATCAATTACTTTTTAGAAATGTAGGAAACGAGTATATAAAATTTAATATATGTAATTTAAAATAAAAACATCAAACTAGAAATGTGTCCAAATATGCCAGTTCTGCCCACTTTTACCTAGTTTTGGCCATGTCGTTGTGTCAGTTCTGGCCACTTTTACCTAGTTTTGGCCATGTCGTTGTGCCTATTCTGGCCACTTCAGTTTTTATAAGGCTAACTTCTCAGAAGGATTATACTCTATTTCTACTTTTTTCTATGGCCAGACTACAACTGTTTTTAACTAAATATATATGAATTTTGCAAGGTTGATAAAAATCATGATTTTTTTAAATTAACAATATTGGGTTTATTTGATTTAATTCACATTCTTTTTAAATATTCCGATCTTTTTTAATTTGGAAATCAGGTATTGTTGAGAAAATAAAATTTTTGTTTATTTTAATTATTAATAAAATTAACAAAAATCGACATATTAGTCCTTCTAAAAAGTCAGAAATTATTTCAAAAACACAGTAGCATATTTATTTGCTGTTATATTATAAAATTAACGAAAATCAACAAGTTCTTCTAAAAGTCAATCATTTAAAAAAAACAGTACCTAGCATTTTATCATATTTAACAAAAAATTGACAAGGAAAATAAAAAAGCCTTAAAATTAATAAATTATCATAAAACCATTTGGGTTTCATCGCAGTCGCAGTCACTTAGATATAACTTAAATGTTACGTTTTTGTTGGTTTTGTAATTTGTTCGAATTTAGTTTTTTCAAAAGGAAGACTAATTTGGCCGCCTTCTCGGTGCCTAAACTATTTCTTATTTTGCTGTGCACCAAATTGAATGCCGAAAATATCCTTTCGACCCCAGCGGAAGAAGCAACTGTATTTGGCAGTTGCTTGATTATATCCAATTCTTTTTCGTTTATATATTTTTTTCATATATTATGTATTGCTACTTAGCATTAGGGGCGGTTTTCTGTATTGCTTGTTTATCATCTTATACTCAAGTGAAAGGCTCAACTTTTGCCGGGAGGAGTGCCTTGACACTTTTTTGCTAATTTGGTTGCAGTAAAAGAATATTGATTTAAATCATTGCGATTTTCAACATTAATTGTAATATAACAACTCTGGAATTTCAGATAGTTTTTTATGGTGTATCTGTAATGTGAACTCTCGTTTTGCAGGTCTCTCGCCTGGTGATACTCCACGAGGAAGCCGAAGATGGAAACGCCATGCCGGACCTCAACCGCCCAGTGCAGGCCGTGTCGCACGCCGTCAACAATCTGGTCAAGGTGAGCGTATATTTCTGCTAGTCTAGTCAATTTTCTAGAACAAGGTTTTACAAATATGTATGCTCGGAACTAAAGATTGACAAAAACTTCAATTGGACACATCACATAGAAGACACATGTAAGAAACTAAGAACTCTACGCGGTAAATTCTTTCATCGCAAACATTGTAGTCCAAGACACACACGTTGAGGTACTGATACACATGCTCATTTGATTGAAGGGGTGTCTTTTGAGCATGTGTGAACAGACTTGCTTATGAGCATGCTAATGTCATTTGCGGCTAGTATCGATTATCAATGCGATCTTCTCAGTCCGCGACAGATGAAATAAATATGGCGGGTTGGGGAGATGACAAAACATTACTTTTCGTGGCTTATTATAGGAATCATGAATGTCTGTGGAATACTCGGTCACCGCTGTAAAAATAATATAGCAAGAAATAATGTTTATGAAACTTTATTAAAAGACATGAATCATTCAAATCTTACAATAAAAATTATAAAAACTAAAATCAAAAATGTGCGTATGGAAATTCGGGAACTGTTATGGAAAATGTACATACATAGTAATAAAATCCTTGCGTTTAAACTGTAAATACAGTTTTGCGTACTATCCAGAAAAGCTGGGAATTAAAAAAATATTTATATGGGATTCGTAGACCTGTAGAAAGTATATGTCTTGGTACCGCGCGATTTCCTGTGGACAGTGCTGGACGAATGCGGAATAGAGAGAGACCTTCTCAAGGCAATTCAATCTTTGTATGAGGATTGCAAAAGTTGCGTACGAATAAACGGCGCAATATCGGAGGAGTTGGAATAGGATTCAGACAAGGTTGCCCACTTTCGCCAATCCTGTTCACCCTTTATATTGACAGGAAAAGCCAAACAACAAGGGTCGTAAGAGTTGGAGATGTGGAAATAGATTGTTTATTCTTCGCGGATGATACAGCGAGGCTGGCGCCTACACAAGAGGACTTACAAGAGTGGATAAACTCCTTGATTAGTATGAAGATTAGTACTGCCAAAACAGAGGTTATGGTCGTAGGAAGAGACCAAGAGCAGTGCTCGATCAGCATACAGGGGACCCAGCTGAAGCAAGTCGAAAAATTCAAATACCTTGGGGTAGAATTTTCTAGCGACGGGAGGCAGGAAAGTGAAATAGGTAGAAGAATCGGAGCTGCAGCCGGCGTTCTAACTTCCGTTCTAAGTACCGATGTGCTGCCTGCCGGTACCTCGCCGGTCGTATCGGGCTTCTCATTGTTGGTTTGCCTCGGGCGCGCGATTGGTCCATTGGTACGCTCGAGGGACTAGAGTCCGGGTAGGCCTAGATGCTCCACAAGAGATTCAAGAAATAAATTCAATGTGTGAAATAGGAGAAGCACTGATATGAAGTTGTATATTGAAACAGCCGCAAATACAAACTTTAGTTGTAGCCAGAATTTTAAATTGTCTTTTTCGTTAAGACAAGGAATATTTAATTAATACTCGTTTCCCGCAATCTTTGATGATGCAAAGCTATTTTGCTCGTGTGCGCTGCACGCCACACTGATCGGCAGTCATTCCACATTTTGGCTGCACTTTTCATTCGTGATCCTTTACCTTCACTTGTCGGTATTTGCACTGATCCGAGCGTGAAATTTACATTATCACTTGTCTTTGTCCGCGCTCGGCGGAGGGTGACGCGCGCTTCCCCGGGGTCATCCGACGGAACGGCGGGCAACAAGTCGCGAGAAATACAACATTCCTCCGACTGATTCGTTAATACCGTGCCGTGGCTTGAGCAGATTTACGGCTACGTATTTATTTATTTTGTTTAAAATCGCTGACCACCAAAATAAATGGACAAGGACTTACGTTCGTTCCTTGCCCACAATTTGGCCCCACGTTTGGCGCCAATACGTTCGTTTTTTGTTTAAAAAAAATTATTACTACGATCTTGTATTTTTTATTTGATTATGCAAGAATAAATAATTTAACTTCATTATAAATTACATAAATGTGTCTTAAATATATGCCAGGGGGAACATATTTCCGCTGTGACCCAGTTCACTCGCCTAAAGAAGTGGTTTAGTTCAACTTTGTACAATTTTATATTCTGTGAGGCGAATCTCTGCATGAATCCAATGTACCATTTTCAAGTCTTTTGCCTGTCCCCCGCGATTTTTTTCCTATTAATTCCAGAAAACATTTTGTGCTCTATTCGATTACCAAAACTAATTTTGTATAAAATGAACGCGACTGATATTTGTTTTAAAACACAACGCTGCACAAAAATTTGTATGGAAAAGGATATTCTATGCAATTTGAATTTTGCCGAATGAAATAAATGAAGAATTACGTAGATCTCTGACCCCCCCCCACCCCTGCCATAGCCCAGCATGGCATTCTGCGCGATCCCGCTCCTCTGCTCGCTACCTTTGCTCGTCGCTTATAATGCGCGCGTTACATCGAAGAATTTATAATATTTTTCGCACAACAAAGTGGCAAACTCCTCGGAGGCAATCCATCCCATCTCGCGGCGCGTCCAGACCGCCTTGCGTAGGTACTGCGCGCGCTAAACTATTTATATCTCTCCCAGAATGTTCGGCCGCAACTGCGAAACCGTCCGCGCGGGCTCCTGTCCGCCCTCCAGGCTCGCGCCGTACTCGATCTCGCTCGCTCGATTTCCGGTCCGGTGCTGTAGTCGGACCGGAGTTCCCTCCCGTTCGTCACTCCGGGCATAACTCACTTCGGGATCTGTGAGGAAGGATTTAGTGGGGCCGGTGTGCGCGAGATGTGCCGATTTAGATCCTGACTCATGGCCCGGTCGCGCTGAAGGAGCCGAGCGAATTTACAACAGGAGCGACACAGCACGAGACAATGCCCCCCATTCTCGCTTAGTGGCATGCTCAAAAATCAACCGCCGGTTGATTTATAAGCATGCCACTATCATTCACCACGAGAAGGGGTATCTTTGGAGCACGTGTGAACAGGCTTGCTTATTATGAGCATGCTTATGTCATTCGCGGTGTTCGCGGCTAGTATTATCAATGCGATCTTCTCAGTCCGCGACAGATGAAACAATTGGCGCTTTGGGGAGATGATAAAACATTACTTTTCGTGACTTATTATAGGAAACACGAATGTCTGTGGAATACTCGGTCACCGTTGTGTAAAAATAATATAGCGAGAAATAATGTTTATGAAACTTTATTAGAAGGCATGAATGATTCAAATCTTACAATAAAAATTATAAAAACTAAAATCAAAAATGTGCGGATGGAAACTCGGGAACTGTTTCGATTTATTGGTTCACTGGAATGTTCTATTTCAGTTTGAAAAGTTTCCATTTTGAACAAGAGCGTCTCTATTCTACGACAAGAGCATGCCACTAATAAGCGTGTGTGTTTGATTGTTAGCTTTGAGCATGCTTATTTATGAGCATGCCACTAATAAGCATGCTAATAATGAGCAAGTGTGTACAGTGCTCATTAGCATGCCACTAAATAAGCAAGTGTATCTGTACCTTTATGTAATCGTCGAAAGGTCGCTTTCTCGATGTTTCCAGAATTTACGAGAATAGCCCAGTCGATTCCAGATCGATAGTGCGCAGTTCTGTCTGATTCAACCGCCTCATGACAAAAAACGCACGTAGTAGTATTCATCTTATGTTTATGATCACCTTAGTGGTAATTGTAATATTGCCTGTAATGTAGAGGATAGAATAGAGATGTTGAAATGGTTCGGTCATATAGAGCATTTAAGCGAGGAGAGGATGGTAACGAAAGTATATGAGGCGAGTTTTGAAG
>JADDOH010019678.1:0-11874 GCA_016648135.1 Agrypnia vestita | reverse complement strand
AATTTTCTCACTTGGACCAGCAATTTTCTTACTATGACCGCAATTTTTTTAATTTTTTTATCGCATTGCCAGCATTGGACCGTGCTGGATGCACACTGTGAAAATCAAGTTTAAATTTCATCGCGTTTGGTCTCAATCTTCAAATATGTGAGAAACACATAACGAAAATTTGCTCATTGGACCAGCAAATTTCTTACTAGGACCGCAATTTTTTAAATTTTTTTTATCGCATTGCCAGCAATGGACCGTGCTGGATGCACACTGTGAAAATTAAGTTTAAATTTCATCGCGTTTGTTCCATTTTTGTGAGAACGCACATAACGCTATTTTCTCACTTGGACCACAAATTTCTAACTAGGACCGCATTTTTTTATCCGCATTGCCGCATTGGACACCTTGCTGGTGCACCCTGTGAAATCAATTTAAATTTCATCGCGTTTGTCTCAATCTTCAAATTTGTTGAGAAACACATATCGAAAATTTGCTAACTTGGACCAGACTCTTACATTAGGCACCGCTCAAAAGTTTTTAATTATTTTAATCGTATGGCCAGCAATGCAAGCGAGCTGGATCACCTGAAAATACGTTAACTTTTGATCGCGTTTTGGTCCAATTTTGTAATAAACACATAACGCTAATTTTCGGCAGCTTTTGACCAGCAAATTTCTTACTAGGGCCCGATAATTTTTTTTTTTTTTTTAATTTTTTTTTATCGCATTGCCAGCAATGTAACGTGCTGGAATGCCACTGTGAAAATTAAGTTTAAATTTCATCGGCGTTTTGGTCTCAAGCTTCAAATATTTGGAAACACATAGCCGAAAATTTGCTCCAATTGGACCAGAAAAGTTCTGTACTAGGAAGGACGCAAAAAAAATTTTTTTTTTAAATCGCATTGCCAGCATTGGACCGTGCTGGATGCACACTGATTAATGAAGTTTTAAAATTTTATCGCGTTTGGGTCAATTTTGTGAGAAACACATAACGCTAATTTTCTCACTTGGGACGCAAGCAAATGTTCTTACTAGGGACCGCAAAAGTTTTTAAATTTTTTATCGCATTGCCAGCAATGGAACGTGCTGGATGCACACTGTGAAAATTAAGTTTAAATTTCATCGCGTTTGGTCTCAATCTTCAAATATGTGAGTAACACATAACGAAAATTTGCTCACTTGGTCCAGTAAATTTCTTACTAGGACCGCAAAATTTTTTTAATTTTTTTATCGCATTGCCAGCATTGGACCGTGCTGGATGCACACTGTGAAAATCAAGTTTAAATTTCATGGCATTTGGTCTATTTTGTAAGAAACACATAACGCTAATTTTCTCACTTGGACCAGCAAGTTTCAGACTTCTTACTAGGATCGCAAAAAATTTGATTTTTTCATCGCATTGCCAGCATTGGATTGTGCTGGATGCACACTGTGAAAATTAAGTTTAAATTTTATCGCGTTTGGTCAATTTTGTGAGAAACACATAACGCTAATGTTCTCACTTGGACCAGCAAATTTCTTACTAGGACCGCAATTTTTTTATCGCATTGCCAGTATTCGACCGTGCTGGATGCACACTGTGAAAATCAAGTTTAAATTTCATCGGGTTTGGTCTCAATCTTCAAATATTTGAGAAACACATAGCGAAAATTTGCTCACTTGAAAAAGAAAATTTCTTACTAGCACCGCAAAAAGATTTTTTTTTACCGCATTGCCAGCATTGGACCGTGCTGGATGCACACTGATAATGAAGTTTAAATTTTATCGCGTTTGGTCAATTTTGTAAGAAACACATAACGCTAATTTTCTCACTTGGACCAGCAAATTTCTTACTAGGACCGCAAATTTTTTTAATTTTTTTATCGCATTGCCAGCAATGGAACGTGATGGATGCACACTGTGAAAATTTAGTTTAAATTTCATCGCGTTTGGTCTCAATCTTCAAAAATTTGAAAAACACATAACGAAAATTTGCTCACTTGGACCAGCAAATTTCTTACTAGGACCGCAAAAAGTTTTTAATTTTTTTATCGCTTTGCCAGCAATGCAACGTGCTGGATGCACACTGAAAATGAAGATTAAATTTTATCGCATTTGGTCAATTTTGTAAGAAACACATAACGCTAATTTTCTCACTTGGACCAGCAAATTTCTTACTAGGACCGCAAAAAGTTTTTAATATTTTAAGCGCATTGCCAGCATTGGACAGTGCTGGATGCACACTGTGAAAATGAAGTTTAAATTTCATCGCGTTTGGTCTCAATCTTCAAATATGTGAGTAACACATAACGAAAATGTGCTCACTTGGACCAGCAAATTTCTTACTAGGACCGCAAAAAGTTTTTAATTTTTTTATCGCATTGCCAGCAATGCAACGTGCTGGACGCACACTGAAAATGAAGTTTAAATTTTATCGCGTTTGGTCAATTTTGTGAGAAACACATAACGCTAATTTTCTCACTTGGACCAGCAAATTTCTAAATAGGACCGCAATTTTTTTATTGCATTGCCAGCATTGGACCGTGCTGGATGCACACTGTGAAAATCAAGTTTAAATTTCATCGCGTTTGGTCTCAATCTTCAAATATGTGAGTAACGCATAAGCAAATTTCTTACTAGGACCGCAAAAAGTTTTTAATTTTTTTGTCGCATTGCCAGCAATGCAACGTGCTGGATGCACACTGAAAATGAAGTTTAAATTTTATCGCGTTTGGTCAATTTTGTGAGAAACACATAACGCTAATTTTCTCACTTGGACCAGCAAATTTCTTACTAGGACCGCAAAATTTTTTAATTTTTTTTATCGCATTGCCAGCATTGGACCGTGCTGGAAGCACACTGTGAAAATCAATTTGAAATTTAATCGCGTTTGGTCTCAATCTTCAAATATTTGAGAAACACATAGCGAAAATTTGTTCATTGGACCAGCAAATTTCTTACTAGGACCGAAAATTTTTTAATTTTTTTTTATCGCATTGCCAGCAATGGAACGTGCTGGATGCACACTGTGAAAATTAAGTTTAAATTTCATCGCGTTTGGTCTCAATCTTCAAATATGTGAGAAACACATAACGAAAATTTGCTCACTTGGACCAGCAAATTTCTTACTAGGACCGCAAAAAGTTTTTAATTTTTTTATCGCATTGCCAGCATTGGACCGTGCTGGATGCACACTGTTAAAATGAAGTTTAAATTTCATCGCGTTTGATCTCAATCTTCAAATATATGAGAAACACATAACGAAAATTTGCTTACTTGGACCAGCAAATTTCTTTCTAGGACCGCAAAATTTTTTAATTTTTTTTATCGCATTGCCAGAAATGGACCGTGATGGATGGACACTGTGAAAATCAAGTTTAAATTTCATCGCATTTGGTCTATTTTGTAAGAAACACATAACGCTAATGTTCTCACTTGGACCAGCAAATTTCTTACTAGGACCGCAATTTTTTTATCGCATTGCCAGTATTCGACCGTGCTGGATGCACACTGTGAAAATCAAGTTTAAATTTCATCGGGTTTGGTCTCAATCTTCAAATATTTGAGAAACACATAGCGAAAATTTGCTCACTTGAAAAAGAAAATTTCTTACTAGCACCGCAAAAAGATTTTTTTTTACCGCATTGCCAGCATTGGACCGTGCTGGATGCACACTGATAATGAAGTTTAAATTTTATCGCGTTTGGTCAATTTTGTAAGAAACACATAACGCTAATTTTCTCACTTGGACCAGCAAATTTCTTACTAGGACCGCAAAATTTTTTAATTTTTTTTATCGCATTGCCAGCATTGGACCGTGCTGGAAGCACACTGTGAAAATCAAGTTGAAATTTCATCGCGTTTGGTCTATTTTGTGAGAAACACATAACGCTAATTTTCTCACTTGGACCAGCAAATTTCTTACTAGGACCGCAAATTTTTTTAATTTTTTTATCGCATTGCCAGCAATGGAACGTGATGGATGCACACTGTGAAAATTAAGTTTAAATTTCATCGCGTTTGGTCTCAATCTTCAAAAATTTGAAAAACACATAACGAAAATTTGCTCACTTGGACCAGCAAATTTCTTACTAGGACCGCAAAAAGTTTTTAATTTTTTTATCGCTTTGCCAGCAATGCAACGTGCTGGATGCACACTGAAAATGAAGTTTAAATTTTATCGCATTTGGTCAATTTTGTAAGAAACACATAACGCTAATTTTCTCACTTGGACCAGCAAATTTCTTACTAGGACCGCAAAAAGTTTTTAATATTTTAAGCGCATTGCCAGCATTGGACAGTGCTGGATGCACACTGTGAAAATGAAGTTTAAATTTCATCGCGTTTGGTCTCAATCTTCAAATATGTGAGTAACACATAACGAAAATGTGCTCACTTGGACCAGCAAATTTCTTACTAGGACCGCAAAAAGTTTTTAATTTTTTTATCGCATTGCCAGCAATGCAACGTGCTGGACGCACACTGAAAATGAAGTTTAAATTTTATCGCGTTTGGTCAATTTTGTGAGAAACACATAACGCTAATTTTCTCACTTGGACCAGCAAATTTCTAAATAGGACCGCAATTTTTTTATTGCATTGCCAGCATTGGACCGTGCTGGATGCACACTGTGAAAATCAAGTTTAAATTTCATCGCGTTTGGTCTCAATCTTCAAATATGTGAGTAACGCATAAGCAAATTTCTTACTAGGACCGCAAAAAGTTTTTAATTTTTTTATCGCATTGCCAGCAATGGACCGTGCTGGATGCACACTGTGAAAATCAAGTTTAAATTTCATCGCGTTTGGTCTCAATCTTTAAATATGTGAGAAACACATTACAATAATTTGCTCACTTGGACCAGCAAATTTCTTACTAGGACCGCATTTTTTTAATTTTTTTATCGCATTGCCAGCATTGGACCGTGCTGGATGCACACTGTGAAAATCAAGTTTAAATTTCATCGCATTTGGTCTATTTTGTAAGAAACACATAACGCTAATTTTCTCACTTGGACCAGCAAATTTCTTACTAGGACCGCAATTTTTTTATCGCATTGCCAGTATTCGACCGTGCTGGATGCACACTGTGAAAATCAAGTTTAAATTTCATCGGGTTTGGTCTCAATCTTCAAATATTTGAGAAACACATAGCGAAAATTTGCTCACTTGGACCAGAAAATTTCTTACTAGGACCGCAAAAGTTTTTAAATTTTTTATAGCATTGCCAGCAATGGAACGTGCTGGATGCACACTGTGAAAATTAAGTTTAAATTTCATCGCGTTTGGTCTCAATCTTCAAATATTTGAAAAACACATAACGAAAATTTGCTCACTTGGACCAGCAAATTTCTTACTAGGACCGCAAAAAAAATTTTTTTTTTATCGCATTGCCAGTATTGGACCGTGCTGGATGCACACTGATAATGAAGTTTAAATTTTATCGCGTTTGGTCAATTTTGTGAGAAACACATAACGCTAATTTTCTCACTTGGACCAGCAAATTTCTTACTAGGACCGCAAATTTTTTAAATTTTTTTATCGCATTGCCAGCATTGGACCGTGCGGGATGCACACAGTGAAAATGAAGTTTAAATTTCATCGCGTTTAGTCTCAATCTTCAAATATGTGAGTAACACATAACGAAAATTTGCTCACTTGGACCAGCAAATTTCTTACTAGGACCGCAAAAAGTTTTTAATTTTTTTATCGCATTGCCAGCAATGCAACGTGCTGGACGCACACTGAAAATGAAGTTTAAATTTTATCGCGTTTGGTCAATTTAGTAAGAAACACATAACGCTAATTTTCTCACTTGGACCAGCAAATTTCTTACTAGGACCGCAAATTTTTCTAATTTTTTTATCGCATTGCCAGCATTGGACGGTGCTGGATGCACACTGTGAAAATCAAGTTTAAATATAATCACGTTTGGTCACAATCTTCAAATATTTGAGAAACACATAGCGAAAATTTGCTCACAAGGACCAGAAAATTTCTTACTAGGACCGCAAATTTTTTTTTTTTTTTATCGCATTGCCAGCATTGGACCGTGCTGGATGCAGACTGATAATAAAGTTTAAATTTTATCGCGTTTGGTCAATTTTGTGAGAAACACATTACGCTAATTTTCTCACTTGGACCAGCAAATTTCTTACTAGGACCGCAAATTTTTTAAATTTTTTTATCGCATTGCCAGCATTGGAACGTACTGGATGCACACTGTGAAAATTAAGTTTTAATATTATCGCGTTTGGTCTATTTTGTGAGAAATAGATAACGCTAATTTTCTCACTTGGACCAGCAAATTTCTTACTAGGACCGCAAAATTTTTTAAATTTTTTTATCGCATTGCCAGCAATGGACCGTGCTAAATGCACACTGTGAAAATCAATTTTAAATTTCATCGCATTTGGTCTATTTTGTAAGAAACACATAACGCTAATTTTTTCACTTGGACCAGCAAATTTCTTACTAGGACAGCAAAAAGTTTTTAATTTTTTTATCGCATTTCCAGCAATGCAACGTTTGGATGCACACTGAAAATGAAGTTTAAATTTTATCGCGTTTGGTCAATTTTGTAAGAAACACATAACGCTAATTTTCTCACTTGGACCAGCAAATTTCTTACTAGGACCACAAAATTTTTTAAATTTTTTTATCGCATTGCAAGCATTGGACCGTGCTGGATGCACAATGTGAAAATCAAGTTCAAATTTTATCGCGTTTGGTCTATTTTGTGAGAAACACATAACGCTAATTTTCTCACTTGGACCAGCAAATTTCTTACTAGGACCGCAATTTTTTTAATTTTTTTATCGCATTACCAGCATTGGACCGTGCTGGATGCACACTGTGAAAATCAAGTTTAAATTTCATCGCGTTTGGTCTCAATCTTCAAATATGTGAGAAACACATAACGAAAATTTGTTCATTGGACCAGCAAATTTCTTACTAGGACCGCAATTTTTTAAATTTTTTTTATCGCATTGCCAGCAATGGAACGTGCTGGATGCACACTGTGAAAATTAAGTTTAAATTTCATCGCGTTTGGTCTCAATCTTCAAATATGTGAGAAACACATAACGAAAATTTGCTCACTCGGACCAGCAAATTTCTTACTAGGACCGCAATTTTTTAAATTTTTTTATCGCATTGCCAGCATTGGACCGTGCTGGATGCACACTGTGAAAATCAAGTTTAAATTTCATCGCATTTGGTCTATTTTGTAAGAATCACATAACGCTAATTTTTTCACTTGGATCAGCAAATTTCTTACTAGGACAGCAAAAAGTTTTTAATTTTTTTATCGCATTTCCAGCAATGCAACGTTTGGATGCACACTGAAAATGAAGTTTAAATTTTATCGCGTTTGGTCAATTTTGTAAGAAACACATAACGCTAATTTTCTCACTTGGACCAGCAAATTTCTTACTAGGACCGCAAAATTTTTTAAATTTTTTTATCGCATTGCCAGCATTGAACCGTGCTGGAAGCACACTGTGAAAATCAATTTGAAATTTCATCGCGTTTGGTCTATTTTGTGAGAAACACATAACGCTAATTTTCTCACTTGGACCAGCAAATTTCTTACTAGGACCGCAATTTTTTTAATTTTTTTATCGCATTGCCAGCACTGGACCGTGCTGGATGCACACTGTGAAAATCAAGTTTAAATTTAATCGCGTTTGGTCTCAATCTTCAAATATGTGAGAAACACATAACGAAAATTTGTTCATTGGACCAGCAAATTTCTTACTAGGACCGCAATTTTTTAAATTTTTTTTATCGCATTGCTAGCAATGGAACGTGCTGGATGCACACTGTGAAAATTAAGTTTAAATTTCATCGCGTTTGGTCTCAATCTTCAAATATGTGAGAAACACATAACGAAAATTTGCTCACTCGGACCAGCAAATTTCTTACTAGGACCGCAAAATTTTTTAAATTTTTTTATCGCATTGCCAGCATTGGACCGTGCTGGATGCACAATGTGAAAATCAAGTTCAAATTTTATCGCGTTTGGTCTATTTTGTGAGAAACACCTAACACTAATTTTCTCACTTGGACCAGCAAATTTCTTACTAGGACCGCAATTTTTTTAATTTTTTTATCTTATTGCAAGCATTGGACCGTGCTGGATGCACACTGTGAAAATCAAGTTTAAATTTCATCGCGTTTGGTCTCAATCTTTAAATATGTGAGAAACACATAACGATAATTTGCTCACTTGACCAGCAAATTTCTTACTAGGACCGCAATTTTTTAAATTTTTTTATCGCATTGCCAGCATTGGACCGTGCTGGATGCACACTGTGAAAATCAAGTTTAAATTTCATCGCATTTGGTCTATTTTGTAAGAAACACATAACGCTAATTTTTTCACTTGGATCAGCAAATTTCTTACTAGGACAGCAAAAAGTTTTTAATTTTTTTATCGCATTTCCAGCAATGCAACGTTTGGATGCACACTGAAAATGAAGTTTAAATTTTATCGCGTTTGGTCAATTTTGTAAGAAACACATAACGCTAATTTTCTCACTTGGACCAGCAAATTTCTTACTAGGACCGCAAAATTTTTTAAATTTTTTTATCGCATTTCCAGCAATGCAACGTTTGGATGCACACTGAAAATGAAGTTTAAATTTTATCGCGTTTGGTCAATTTTGTAAGAAACACATAACGCTAATTTTCTCACTTGGACCAGCAAATTTCTTACTAGGACCGCAAATTTTTTTAATTTTTTTATCGCATTGCCAGCAATGGACCGTGCTGGATGCACACTGTGAAAATCAAGTTTAAATTTCATCGCGTTTGGTCTCAATCTTCAAATATGTGAGAAACACATAACGAAAATTTGCTCATTGGACCAGCAAATTTCTTACTAGGACCGCAATTTTTTAAATTTTTTTTATCGCATTGCCAGCAATGGAACGTGCTGGATGCACACTGTGAAAATTAAGTTTAAATTTCATCGCGTTTGGTCTCAATCTTCAAATATGTGAGAAACAAATAACGAAAATTTGCTCACTCGGACCAGCAAATTTCTTACTAGGACCGCAATTTTTTTAATTTTTTTATCGCATTGCCAGCATTGGACCGTGCTGGAAGCACACTGAGAAAATCAAGTTTAAATTTCATCGCGTTCGGTCTATTTTGTGAGAAATAGATAACGCTAATTTTCTCACTTGGACCAGCAAATTTCTTACTAGGACCGCAAAATTTTTTAAATTTTTTTATCGCATTGCCAGCAATGGACCGTGCTAAATGCACACTGTGAAAATCAAGTTTAAATTTCATCGCTTTTGGTCTATTTTGTAAGAAACACATAACGCTAATTTTTTCACTTGGACCAGCAAATTTCTTACTAGGACAGCAAAAAGTTTTTAATTTTTTTATCGCATTTCCAGCAACGCAACGTTTGGATGCACACTGAAAATGAAGTTTAAATTTTATCGCGTTTGGTCAATTTTTTAAGAAACACATAACGCTAATTTTCTCACTTGGACCAGCAAATTTCTTACTAGGACCGCAAAATTTTTAAATTTTTTTTATCGCATTGCCAGCATTGGACCGTGCTGGATGCACAATGTGAAAATCAAGTTCAAATTTTATCGCGTTTGGTCTATTTTGTGAGAAACACATAACGCTAATTTTCTCACTTTGACCAGCAAATTTCTTACTAGGACCGTAATTTTTTTAATTTTTTTATCGCATTGCCAGCATTGGACCGTGCTGGATGCACACTGTGAAAATCAAGTTTAAATTTAATCGCGTTTAGTCTCAATCTTCAAATATGTGAGAAACACATAACGAAAATTTGCTCATTGGACCAGCAAATTTCTTACTAGGACCGCAATTTTTTAAATTTTTTTTATCGCATTGCCAGCAATGGAACGTGCTGGATGCACACTGTGAAAATTAAGTTTAAATTTCATCGCGTTTGGTCTCAATCTTCAAATATGTGAGAAACACATAACGAAAATTTGCTCACTCGGACCAGCAAATTTCTTACTAGGACCGCAAAATTTTTTAAATTTTTTTATCGCATTGCCAGCATTTAACCGTGCTGGATGCACAATGTGAAAATCAAGTTCAAATTTTATCGCGTTTGGTCTATTTTGTGAGAAACACATAACACTAATTTTCTCACTTGGACCAGCAAATTTCTTAGTAGGACCGCAATTTTTTTAATTTTTTTATCGCATTGCCAGCATTGGACCGTGCTGGATTCACACTGAGAAAATCAAGTTTAAAGTTCATCGCGTTTGGTCTATTTTGTGAGAAATAGATAACGCTAATTTTCTCACTTGGACCAGCAAATTTCTTACTAGGACCGCAAAATTTTTTAAATTTTTTTATCGCATTGCCAGCAATTGACCGTGCTTAATGCACTCTGTGAAAATCAATTTTAAATTTCATCGCATTTGGTCTATTTTGTAAGAAACACATAACGCTAATTTTTTCACTTGGACCAGCAAATTTCTTACTAGGACAGCAAAAAGTTTTTAATTTTTTTATCGCATTTCCAGCAATGCAACGTTTGGATGCACACTGAAAATGAAGTTTAAATTTTATCGCGTTTGGTCAATTTTGTAAGAAACACATAACGCTAATTTTCTCACTTGGACCAGCAAATTTCTTACCGCAAAATTTTTTAATTTTTTTTATCGCATTGCCAGCATTGGACCGTGCTGGAAGCACACTGTGAAAATCAGGTTGAAATTTAATCGCGTTTGGTCTCAATCTTCAAATATGTGAGAAACACATAACGAAAATTTGCTCACTCGGACCAGCAAATTTCTTACAAGGACCGCAAAATTTTTTAAATTTTTTTATCGCATTGCCAGCAATGGACCGTGCTGGATGCACAATCTGAAAATCAAGTTCAAATTTTATCGCGTTTGGTCTATTTTGTGAGAAACACCTAACACTAATTTTCTCACTTGGACCAGCAAATTTCTTACTAGGACCGCAATTTTTTTAATTTTTTTATCTCATTGCAAGCATTGGACCGTGCTGGATGCACACTGTGAAAATCAAGTTTAAATTTCATCGCGTTTGGTCTCAATCTTTAAATATGTGAGAAACACATAACGATAATTTGCTCACTTGGACCAGCAAATTTCTTACTAGGACCGCAATTTTTTTAATTTTTTTATCGCATTGCCAGCATTGGACCGTGCTGGATGCACACTGTGAAAATCAAGTTTAAATTTCATCGCATTTGGTCTATTTTGTAAGAAACACATAACGCTAATTTTTTCACTTGGATCAGCAAATTTCTTACTAGGACAGCAAAAAGTTTTTAATTTTTTTATCGCATTTCCAGCAATGCAACGTTTGGATGCACACTGAAAATAAAGTTTAAATTTTATCGCGTTTGGTCAATTTTGTAAGAAACACATAACGCTAATTTTTTCACTTGGACCAGCAAATTTCTTACTAGGACAGCAAAAAGTTTTTAATTTTTTTATCGCATTTCCAGCAATGCAACGTTTGGATGCACACTGAAAATGAAGTTTAAATTTTATCGCGTTTGGTCAATTTTGTAAGAAACACATAACGCTAATTTTCTCACTTGGACCAGCAAATTTCTTACTAGGACCGCAATTTTTTTAATTTTTTTATCTCATTGCAAGCATTGGACCGTGCTGGATGCACACTGTGAAAATCAAGTTTAAATTTCATCGCGTTTGGTCTCAATCTTTAAATATGTGAGAAACACATAACGAAAATTTGCTCACTTGGACCAGCAAATTTCTTAGTAGGACCGCAAAATTTTTTAAATTTTTTTATCGCATTGCAAGCATTGGACCGTGCTGGATGCACAATGTGAAAATCAAGTTTTCATCGCATTTGGTCTATTTTGTAAGAAACACATAACGCTAATTTTTTCACTTGGA
>JADDOH010019677.1:0-19543 GCA_016648135.1 Agrypnia vestita | reverse complement strand
GGCCGCGAGAGTTTGACAGCTGAGTCGTGTTAGGTTACCCACCTTTTTCATTATCCCCGTCTTCCGCTTGGAAAACGTTGTGTACCGCCTGAGCTTGTTGTCGATGTACTCCATTTTGATTTTCACTCGGCCTTTAGTCTTTTTGCCGTTGGAAGGGGGCGACTTCTTCGGCTGCAGGGACGTGTAGCTGTCGTCCCCGATGTCCGGCACCGCGCACTGGTCCAGGAGCCCCTGCGAGCCCATGGCGCGGTCGTCGTAGCACTGCTCGCCGCCGGGCCGCTTCAGCCCCCGGGGCAGGCCGCAGCCGGACTGCAGCAGCCCCCCGCGCCCCATCTGCTGGGCCAGGGCGCCGGGCGGCCGGCCCAGGGTGACGTTCGGGTTCCCGTAGATCTCGGGCGGCGACTCCCCGGACAGGAGGCTCATGTTGTAGCCCAGGTTGAACCTGGAGTCCCGCGCTCCCCCGGGACCGTCCATTATCACTTCACAGTACGCCACAGTAAATCTAATTCACAAACAGAAAACACGCGAAATGTTTACGTTTCGGACGGCTGAGCAAGCGCGGCACTGTCTCGGCGGAGTATTCGAGCGCGACTAACTTCACTCCGCTCACCGAGGCTGCCGCGACCGAGCGCAGACATACGGCGCCGTTGTCTCGCTCCGCCGTCGGGCCTCCCGCCACGCGCCAGAGCGAGACGGCACGCGATAACATCGGGGTGATTGTTATGAGAATCACGTAACCCGACACAAGTACATTCGATTTATAATCCGCGAGGAAAGTAGTCCCGATATTCAAAAGTTCTTCCCGGGGTTTGTTCCTGGAGAAAGGTTGTACTACGTTCGAAGGGGTTTATTTTGCTTCATCTGTCACCTAAAAACGGACACGTGTTATTTCTTATTAGTGGAGTAAACTTAATATTTGTGTTTATGCGCGCTGAAACTGCTGCGATGGTAGGCCGGCCCCAATGCCATATTTAGAATCCCCCGATGCCAAATATGGAAATCTTGTCCTAATAAGGCGAGCTAAAATCCCTCCTCCTTCGATTAGTACCGCTCGCCTATAGATCTCGTATTGAGCGTATTTGCTAAGTATCCTCTAATTTACATTTTACCTGTGTAGCATTGTACCAGCCTACGCAGGTATACGTGCTAATAAGTTTACAATCGCCCGTGGCTGGTCTAGTTGTTATCAATTAGATACTTCAAAATTTTATTCTCATTTAATAAATGCTATGCGTTTCTTTTTCATTAATGAAACCGTTCCAATTTTCAATAAAATTGCTTTATCTCTCTGATACTTAATGCAATCAATCATTTAATCTATCTTTTCCATTTTATCGTTTGATAAAAACATTGTTACGTATACTTTCTCTGGCCATGTACCTACCTAGGTAATATTATTGATTCGAGTAGGTACCTAATCTGTCAACCGTATATTATGACACCTAATAATACATATTTTGAATGCTCACTATTGTTATAAGTTATATTTCCAACAAGACAACTTTAACTAATTAAACATCATTACAATGCCGTTTAAGGACATACATAACCTACATTAATAGTCGGACTTTTAAATAATTAAGATACCTAACATTGACAAGACACGAAAGCTTTTTCGAAATGAACTTATCTACTAAAGAATATCTTTAAATGAAAAAGTGCAGCAAAATGGAAGAAATGAGAAGAGCACTTAATTGTATGGAAATAAAAAAATACTTTATTTTAACGTATTCATGTCTACACACAAAATTCTCATTCTCAGTAACAAAATACCAAAATATGTTTTGTTCAAATTTGTTGTAAATAGTTATATTTCTTATAAAACTAGAAATAGGAATAGAATTAGATTACCATATAAGAAAAAAGTTTATAAATACACAAAATTGTCTAATATACAGAGGTGTAAAATAGTATGACAAGATGGCCAGAAAACATGAAGAATGTAAATAAACTGAATGAATTTTAAAATAAATTCTACGATTATTGTAAAAATAGTATAGTATCGTAGATTATATGATGTTTATTATAGATTGTATACAGTGGCGTGCAGCGCATGCAAGCAAAAAATCTGTGCTTTGGTAAAGATTCTGGGAAACAAAATTCTTTAGAATAAGTTTATTTGAAATTCTAGCCGTAATTCGTGGCTAGGTAGCGGCAAATAAAATTATTTCAGACGTTTCTGTATCGGACTTCATGTCAATGCTTATTCCATCTCACTTGTTTATTAGATACAGTCAAATCGAGAAAAGAACTCGTCCTGAAGTGTATACTATTCTACTGAAACCCTATAATTATATATTCGCCCATCTTTATGTCTGCGAGTTTTTTACATTAGTTAAGTAAATTTTTCGTAAAATAGCGTGTTTCTTCGAAAGGTCTAATGTGAAGTGAGAATGACATTCTTACAAATTCCATAGTTGCTTGCACACACAACTTTTTATGTGAATTCTATTTTTATTTTCTATGGTGAATTCCAACTGTCAAATTATAATGATATATGATTTGCCTATTATGTTGAGTACGTTTGTTGTTTTCTCTGATTATTTTTATTTAAATTACTGGGTTCATTATTACTATTAACATTACCTTCAAATTCAATCTGTTTATGTTTTCATGAATTAGTTTATGGTAATTTACCATAAACTAATTCATGTACCAAACCTTATTTCCTCATAAAGCCTCATCTCTGTGAGACATCTATAATATATCTTGATTGATTACGATTCCTCTGGGGACAAAAAACAGTGATTGTATTCTTGAAAATTTTGAAGCCACTCAAAAATATTGCAAATATTATCTGTTCTATCATTTTTTAATAAATCTAAAATCTATAACAGAATCATCGAAATCGACTCCTGAAACGCCAGGATTGCAATATGGTCTCAAGTTTGGATTTATTTGTTATGATTTTGTAGCGTTATTAAAAAATGCAAAGAAAACATTGAACTATATTAAAACAAACTATGACATAACCTATTTATTTCATAAAATAGCATAGACTATAAAAATATTAGGTACCTACCTACTTGAAACAAAAATAGGTAATTACGCAAAGCTTTTGTATTTGTTTTGGAACGATAGATGTCACTTTTGTGATATTCTCATCTTATAATTTTGTCTGTGTTTTGTCATGGCTTTTCTTGATGCAAAAACGTAGCCACGCATTCGCCAATCGGACAATTTCCTTAGTTTAGTGTCAGTGGACGGGTGCCGCGCTTTCATGTTTTTCCTTATAAGCGCGAATGCTCGATACTTTATATGAATAATAAACATAATATTTAAATATGTCCATATCATAGTCCTGTAACGGACCCGTTCGCCAATCACGTGTGACTGGAATAGCTTTCCTTATACGAGCTGTCAAATTTAAGCTTCCGGATACTGTAACGGAAGTTCGTGCTTTGCGCTCAAAAACGCTATACGAGTAGGTACTTAGCACCTACTTATGCGTGTACCTGATTGTCAGAAGGTAGGTAAAGAGATATACACTAGGTTTAAAGATAGAACATATCAGAAAGATTTGCCGTTCTCTAAATGGCCCGAATACAGAGGCAATACTTAGTGATTTAAAGGTTAATGTACCTACGCTTTAAAAGCGTAATGTGCAGTGCAAAATAACACTTTTAAAGCGTACCTTTATTATTTTTAATATATTTATTAGATGTACTAACAGGATAATAGGTACATGATACTTTAATAATAAAACATTATAAATGAAGACTATGCCCATAATCCCAATTACAAGTATCTTCGGCTTGCTTTAGTAACATGTATTTTTACATTTATGTATATTTTACATGGACATTTATGTGTAGGTATTATATACATATTTAGTGTTTGAATGAAGTGCGATCATTTAAGAATATTTAAATAAATAATTGATTTAATGGATCTATAGGTTCAGGTCATCGTTTAGAAAATGGATGTTATGTAGGTATGAGTGAGTTTTTGAACGATGATAAGGTATCTGCAAGAATATCAGCATCAATGTTAGGGTCAGCACAATACATATTATAAGTGCAAAACAACCCTGTGATGGGAGAAAAGTAACCAACACTATTAGTGTGCTGGCTTATTCTATAGAATTCCGGGTTTCTTATACGGGGTTTAACATGAAATTTTATGTCAGATAGAGAAAGAAACAAAACATCCAGGCATTTACCTTTAAATCATTTAAGTATTGTCTCTGTATTTACGCCTATAACATCGATCAATCAAAATATTTTGGCGATATTATGAGGCATCCAGAAAAATAGCCGATCCGACGTCTCAAAAATTTTTAAGTGGATAGAAAAAAACATTTAGTACCATATCCACAGTTCCCTTATTTTAAATGCAAAGACAGTCCCTATGGATTTATTTTCAATATGTAGAATGATTGCGTTAGATTGTCTTCTATGGGTGTTTGCTGAAAATTTTTTGCAATCGTACCTATCCCATTGGGCATGACACTGGCTTCTCATGCCGAGGATTCCGGGTTCGATTCCCGGATAGGTTACAATTAATCTGTTTGATTTACTCAAGCCTGGATGTTTTGTGATATGTTTAGCTTCTACAATTGGGCCTCTTGGCCTGCTGAACCGAAAAATTAAAAATAAAACAAATAAAAAACATAGATGAACTAACTAACCATCTCGCTGTTTCTACATACGGGTAGGCAGAGAGAATAGAACGCCATATTCTACTATCTTTGTACACCACTTTTGCTTCGGCTACATTCATACATTTTCTCGTGTATTCTCTACGATTGTTGAAGCTTTTAATGGGGCCATCCTCCAATACTTGTAGTATCTGATCGTGCCAGATCTTTCGTGAACGCCCTCTATTCCTGTTCCCTTCAACACTGGCCCCATATATTTTCTTAACCATCCTTTCCTCGCTCATACTTTCTACATGATCAAACCATTAGCACTCCTTTCTTTGTTCTATCTACCACACTACCAGCATTCATTCACTTCTAATTTGTTCATTCCTCACTCTATCGACCAAAGATTGACATAGATTAATATAAATTAATGTACAAACAAATCAAACATTATTGAAGCGAGTTCGTCGTATTACGAATTATTTTGTGACCACCAGCTCATAATTTTTTTAGTGGAATGGTAGTCCTTTCACAGTGCCAGTAGATTGTTTCACTATAAGGATACATTAAATCCTACTGTGTCTAATTATACCCTTAAGACCGCCAGGAATATCAGGAAACCGCCAGGAATATGAGGAATGCTGCAGATCGAAACAGATGGCGCCGGATAGTTTTAGCTGTGGTGGCATCTTGCGTTATGTGATGGCATCATGGTGTTATCAGTGACCATGAACACGACTACACTGCCAAGATAGTATCGAAGGAGAATAACTAAATATACCTTTCTTTTTATGGTGGAATTGAGTAGTTACGTATATCTTCACTCATATGAGAAGTAGTAGTAGAGTCGGTAGAGAATTATAGATTTTATGCATCCATCCTACCAAAATCATATTTCGTAGAAATTTAAAGGCTATTTGTTTTATAAAATCTCGAATTCATTACATTCTAAATTAATAATCCTCGATGACTGCATTCAATTTTTTTGGATATTGCTGCCTTTGCTTTTATACCACCCTGTGGGCATATCTACCATATTATGTTATCGCGACTATCAGACAATATGTCTAGGCGCTTATAATCAAATAGGTACATGTGTATTTTATTTTTAAACTATTTCATGAATAGGTTGGTACCTACGTACTAATTACACAAAAAGGCCACGTTTTTGCAACATTTCAAAAAAGTATTTTACTATAATTTAGCTAAGTATCCTACACGCCAATACGTCTGTATATGTTTGCGTTATTATTTATTATAGTTAAGTTTTGCATTTATAAATTCAATATCAATACAAAACGTGTACGAAATGTATTTTTCTTTTTTATACAATTGCGGGAGTAGGTAATATTACATTAATGCGTTTTTTTGTGTCAGCATTTGAAAAATTATATTATTGGTAGAATGTAGGTATATATGTACCTAAGTATAAACATCAATAAACTGCGCCTTTTTAGGTACTACTTCAATCTCTCTGTCAAATAACGTACCTACGTAGATAAATGTAATTGATAAAACGTATAATCTGTCATTTTTGCGAACTCTGTTGATTTTCTCTCACAACACACATTTCCCTCACGACAGATAAAACCTGAAATATATACCTATGATTATAAACTGAAATTGAAATTACGGCAACAACGTTGTAGATGTATATTCTATAATAAATTTTTCCCTTGGGCATGAAAAAGCTTGTAATCTGTGATGGCGCCACCAAAGGATATTCCTTACAAAATTTGTCATAGTAATACAGTTTATTCATGGCATTTTCAAGGTTAAACCCTTATTTAAAATATACATATTTTCCATGCAATGAATTATCATGTAGACAGATGAATTAAGGAACTTATGAAGTCATGTGAAAAACAAAATAATAAATGAATTCGTAAACAGAATTTTTCAAATAAATTCAACACGAACAAAAATTCTACAAATCCTTATTAATTTGACAGTTGTCTATAGGTAGGTACCTTCTACATCTACATCATTCTAATTTTTTAGAGTATATCATGGAAAAGGGGTTATATGTTAAAATTGGTGTTCCTTTTGTGATTCACATAATTGTTGATTGCAAAATGATTAATTATAACACACCAACAAAGAAACGGACCTCATTAGGTAGGTCTTGAATGTTTCAACTGAAACGGGGGATGGTAAAAGAGACTTTTAGATACGTCTCGTACTCTTGTAATATTAAAAAATGATGACCATGATTCGTTATAGATTTTACTAATCATCTGACACTAATTGTATCATCAGGCACGAAACACAAACACATCGTTTGTGTATTTAGATTATTTATAAAAAAGGCAGGCACAAGTATCGTTCACCCTTGCATAGAACGTAGGTTTCTGCTTGACTTTGCCCCACATCTCTGCAGTTCATTTACGTATTTTGTTTCGGTTTCTTCAAATATTTTGAATTTTATTACAGTTCAGATGCTTTTCTTTGGTTTTTTAGAAATATCTCTTCCTGATAACTCTAATGAGATAGTAAATATCAGAAAAAAAACACTCTTTCATATAAAACCACCACTGCGACCCTTTATAAAACATAGTTTCGTGACACATTTCACACGAGAAGTCTCTGAAAAAACATATTCCACATTAAAATAATCCTGTTACGCATAGAAAATGCGACTTCAAGATGCATATGTCGTACATTATTTTCCTCGACAAATGCGCCCGGTGCCGCCATCTACGAGCGGCGAAGCGAAGCAGCCGCAAGCTCGTCAGAGTATAAAAATGTTTGTTGGCTGCGCGCGCACGTTTTTCCCGCAGCCCCGCGCTGTCTACAGAGAAAGACAATCGTGGATGCGCTCGGAATAACAAGGATCGATTATTAGGTGAAAAACGAGGACCAATAGAAAAGTTCCGCAATCGATCATTTCGAATTTTTAAATCGTTCGATCTCGAAACATTTATTCGGTTTTTAGCGTTCGTTTTCATTCTGTGTCGTTAAAAATGTAAAATAAATTCAACGCATATTTTAAACAGTCGGCTTTTATCCAGATTTGTTCATTTGCCAGTGATTCCATAAATACGTGATTATATCTGAAATGGGAGTCGGAATTCAATCCGAGTTTTTTAACATACCTGATCTGTGTCGTTTCTAATGATAAACCTGAGTTATTTTTATAATAAATTTTCCCTTGCCTAGTTAAAAAAGCACACATTATACCTACTGTGTGGTAGCGTAGTTACATATATATGTAGCGTATATATATACTTTACACGACTTCACCTAGAAGTAACTTTGAATATAATTCAACAATTTATTCCACATTCTATAAAGTCCATCAGATAAAATTTGAAAACCTTCAGCAAAGTTTTTTAATCAATTAATTTAATCACAAATTCGCTTGGTTTAAACCACTATATTTTTGGTAACACCAACCGATTTCGGAACCACCTTTCCTTCTTCAGGGTAAACTATAAGCGAAGCAAAATATTGGCAATAATATTTTTGGCAACTTGTTTTTGTGTGTATGATATTATTTTCAACATTCCTTTATTGTCTGTTCTTAATAGTTTTTATTTATATTTCTGTTTTTAAATTATTTTATTTTAATGTGCATTTCTTTTTAATATAATTGCATGGTAGTCTCGTTTAATTGAGGACTTGATATAACTATTGCTTTTATTTAAATGTATGTACCTAGTATCAATATCTCCGTATGTACCTTTATAGCATCAATAAGTTTACCGATTTAAACCAAGTGAATTTGTATTTAATGTAATTTGCAACGAATAACAAATGAATAGCTGCTTACAATAGTATACATTTTTAGGGTAAGATTTTAAAATTTAATAAAAAAAATGATAGAGAAGCTTCGGAAAGCGGAAAGATGGAGCAATATCCTTAAATACAAATCTATCTTTGAGATCCAAATCTGGAGAGAAACAGCGCACGACATAGACCACAGTTAGAATATTTTTGAGTAGGCTTAGGCCCAGTTGTTTCAAGTTGGATTTAAGTAAAAGTTCGTTTAAAGCATAGATTTTTGCGTTCTCCACCAATCAAAATCCGCTTCCGTAAAAATCTATGCTTTAAACGAACTTTTATTTTAATCCAACTTGAAAGAAACGGGCTTTAGACTCACTACGAGATATTAGAACCAATAATAGCAGTTATTATTTGTACACAATTACATTAATATTTGGGGCATGTAAGTACACGAAGGATTCATTTTATCTTAATATGCCGATTAAATCGAAGTTAAACCAAGTTAATAAGGTCAGCATAAATCTTTGGACACCCCGACAATATAACTGCGCAAAGCTAAAGTGCGCACTACAACCCCCAATACCTCGCAGAACAAAAGCACAAAATAAAAATATTGAAAAAAAACCTTTTTAATCTAACCTAACGAAGACTAGCAAGTACGTATAATAACGGTGGAAATTTTGTGAAACAATCCATGAAAAAGTTTATCTTCAACAATGGAACACATTGTCTAAATTTTGTTGAAAAACGTCGTATTTGGAATGGAAGATATTTTTTCGTTGTCTCTTTTTTCATACATCTCATTGTGCTAAAATGATTGATTCGAATATTAAAGAGATGAAATTATTTTTATGTCCGCATTACGTCGGCCGCACACTGGATACGTTTTCTTACGAAATTGAGTGGTACGTATACGTACGAATACGCAAGTACATTCCTGACCTTTGAAGTAGTATTGAACATCGCACACTGTATACGATTTAATAGTGCATGTACGCACGTATAGATGCGACGTCCGACACGATCCGGATTTGTTCGGAAATTTTTGCGATTTAGTACGATGGATATTGAAAATTTTGTCAATTTGACACATTACCACAAATGTTTGTGGGACCAAAGTGATTCAACTACGTGACCATCAGCGCAGATCATGGCGGAGGATCTCTAGAGAACTAAAAAAATTCCTGTAAGCTAAATAATTTGGTTTAATGAAGGTGAGGTATAATTATGTACTTCGAACAAAAAATATTTCTCCGATGTTATGAGCTCTCGTTTCACTTCGGTTCTCCCCAGCATTTGTGAATCTATTAGACAGATAGTCATGAAATTGGTCATTATTTAAGTCTGCCATAATAGAGTTTTCCAGAAGATACAGATTATTCATTTGGCACAAACGTTATTGGAGAAATGCGCAAAGTAAATGATCGTGACCAACGCAAGACGCAATCAATGTGCGCGCTCCATACGTACGAAAATAATCGTACGACTACCTAGGTACGTAATAATTCATATCCAAAGTGCGGCCGGCCTTTTGTTTGATTATTATTTACTCTCTTTTTTATTTTTTTTATTTAAAATATAATGGAAACCTAAACGGTTTATGGATAACATTTTTACATGATTCAATATAAGAAATAATAATAATATGATTTAGATACAGTCATTTTTTTATAGTTGGCCGAGTTTTAACATTTTTGTCACATCTGTTTTAAATTTGTCAGTGGTCAGTTGTTTGGTCTGTTGTGGCAGGTCATTGTATAGTTTTAATCCGTTGCAAATTAGTCGGGATTGTCCTGTTTTTGTTTTGACGTGTGTTATGTGATAGTTTTGAGCCATTCTAGTGTTGTGTTGATGCTTTTCATGTATTTTGTGTAATTTTATGTCTTCGTCTTGTATTTCGCCAACTGCCAGTCTGTGAATGATTTTAAGTGTTTCGATTTTTGTAATGCTTTCGATGTTTAATTGTTGTGTTATATGGTATGCAGTTTCAGTTGGTGTCCGGTATTTCAGATCATAGACCATTTTTAGTATTTTGTTTTGCTGTCGATGGAGTCTGTTTAGGTTAGTTTTGTTTCCGGTTCCCCAGAAGGGTATCAAATAACCTATTCTACTCTTGACGTATGAATGGTACATCAGATTTTTTACGGTCTTTGGTGTGATTTCGTGTATTTTGTGGAATAGGCTGGTCAGTTTAGTCAGTGAGTCAATTACTTTGTCTATTTGAAAGGATTTATGAAATACTCTAAAATGAAACGGGAATGAATGTCCTCATTTACTTTTGAATTCGCGATGCCCAGTTGCCGGGACGGGACACCAAGTCTTTGGCTACTTCACACCGCAGACCACTAGGCGGAACTGAATAATTCAACTGCGCTTTCACCACGAGCGGCAATAATTCGCTGATATTGTCGCCGTTGGAAGCACGGCGATAATTTGTAAAGCGATAAATGAAGAATGTTATTAAAGCTGTCGCCTCACTTACCGAGCGCCCCCTCGCGGGCGAGAGGCACCCCTATTAGGGAATGGCCGGCTGTGCCCCGTGCCATCGCCACGGCATGCCCTTGCAAGGAAACCGGTCACCGCGCGCACAACTCCCTTACGCTCCCATCAATCTTGCTCGCGTACTCCTCTACTCCGGCCCGGTGCCTGTCACGATCCACCCGGAACACATGGCCGCCGGGCGGATCCTTGTTCAGCGACTGTTTAAAATGCGTTTACACTTGACTCCTGCAAGTGTTCCGTCAGCGGGACCCGCGGTGGGGACTCAATACTCTTCCCGAGATGAAGGCTGGGACCGTAAGATGTAGAAGTGACTGAATTCCTACCCAAATCTCTTTTCCTTTCCCTTATCTCTTAATACATCATAATTCTTTTAATCACGATACTCCCAACTCTTACGACGACCGCACATTGGATGCGTTTTCGTACGAAATTGAGTAGTACATATACGCACGAATATGCAATTACATTCGTGACCTTCGAAGTAGTATTGAACATCGCACACTGTATGTACACGATTTAATAGTGCGTGTACGCACGTATAGATGCGACGTCCGACACGATCCGGATTTGTTCGGAAATTTTTGCGATTTCGTACGATGAATATTGAAGATTTTGTCAATTTGACACATGACCACAAATGTTTGTGGGACCAAAGTGATTCAACTACGTGACCATCAGCGCAGATCGTGGAGAAGAATCTCTAAAGAATTAAAAAATACCTGTAAGTTAAATAATTTGGTTAAATGAAGGTGAGGTATAATTATGTACTTCGAACAAAAAATATTTATCCGATGTTATGAGCTCTCGTTGCACTTTGATTCTCCCCAGCATTTGTGAATCTATTAGATAGATAGTCATGAAATTTGTCATTATTTAAGTCTGCCATAATATAGTTTTCCAGAAGATACAAATTATTTATTTAGCACAAACGTTATTGGAGAAATGCGAAAAGTAACTGATCGTGACCAACGCAAGGCGCAATCAATGTGCGCTCTCCATACGTACGAAAATAATCGTACGAATGCGTACGTAATAATTCGTATCCAAAGTGCGGCCGGCCTTATAATCTACAGTGGGTACTCTGATCGGTGTAGTGTGGCCGGTGAGTCTATTGGCATGGAACAACTTACTCGCATGAAACAAAATCATCGCATAGCCCGCCCTCTACCTTAAAACAAGATAGATTTTAATGATAGTCCAACGGTTTGCAAAAAAGCAATTCAGAAATATTGAGAAAAAAATGCAATATTTAATGTCGCATATCTCCTATCGATTTTAGGTCATGGTTGTTTAAACATTTTCGACTCATAATCAAGATAGAAATCGACCTGTAAGGTATTGTGGAGTAGCTCTGTTATACCCTGTATTATATACACTCCTAAAGTGAAACTGACCATAATTTGGAACAGTTGACATTTAAAAAATTTGTTTGATGATCTATGTTAGTTAAAACAGGCGAGTGATCCAGTCTGACGGACGATGGTTTAAGTCTCGTTTCAGAAGACAGATAGTGAGATAATCTTATTTTCAAAGCAAAAGCGTTTAGCTTAGTTTTATAAACAGCAAGAACGTTGATGTGACATGTTTTCGGTGTTAAAAACAATATATACACAATTAGGGAATGCAATTGCCCTTTCGGGATCCCTCGAGATTAGAATTTCCGATCCCGAGGGATCCCTACGGATCGAGATCCCGAATACTTTTGTGTTTTTTTGTTTGTTTATAGAACTGTATAGTAATTAACGACGACGCCTTGCACTTTTATATCAGCAATTTTAATAAAATGTTCATTATTAATCATCGCATTAAAGTTTTTGTAGGCGTTTTTCCAAGCATCAATCAGTCAATGTAGTAGAGTTATTAATAGTTTTTATTACTATGTTAGGTTGATAAAATACAGAAAATATTTTTCAAAGCTACTTGTATTATTTGTATGTGACGTGAACATAAGTTTTAAGTACTTACTAAAAGTTCTATAGACATACACAATTAAACATACAAAATATAAAAAATGCTGATGAATCCCGATAATCTCGTCCGATTTTTCGGTTCGGGATTGATCTCGTAAAATGTCTCGAGATGTCGCAGGATCGGGATTGCATTCCCTATAAAACAATACAATATATACTAAAGCATATTTACCTTTTTCAAAACCTAACCTTTCTTTGTCCCCATCCATCATGGAACTTGTTTTGTTACTGTAATATTGCTTACCGGAAATATATATCAATTATAATTATTTATTTATTTTTATCAAATTTATACATATTTTCTGTCGTTATAGATCGTGCCAAGCCTTGTACAGCTCGTCGGCACGTTTCTTTTCCATTTTCTTGCATAAGTGCATTGCATATTTAGTTATAGGTATAGTTAACATAGGATAAAATATATATAAAAGATAATAATATTATATGAACATAACAAAACTTAAAAATAAATATAGTAATGAGACTTGGTAACCGATCTAAATAATAAAAAAACATGAACATATGAATGAAAAATATGAATCACTGAGATAAACATAAATAAATAAAAAATCACGGAACAGCTCATAATAAATATAAAAAGGCATTGAGGCCGCCAATATGAGGCATTGGATTTATCTAAATTTTCAGGGTCAAGTTATTTAGTAGGAATTTCCTTATTTCCTTTCCTCTCCTTGTAGGTTGGGTGATATTCTTGACGTGCTCCGGTATTTTATTGAAGAGTCGTGGTACTGTGTTCTCTGTTGTTCTTGCTCCGTAGAAGTTGTTGATTTTTTTCACACTGAGTCTCCTGTCTGTGATTTGACGATTTATTAGTTCCTTTTCTTTTATTCTACCAAATTTTGTGATTGGTTATAAGAACTTTCTAACCAGCAATAAACCCGCCATTGTAATAATATATATATATATATTTTTATTTATTTGGTAAATGTACAAACTTAAGAGTGTATTCAATATAATATAATGAATACACATTTATATTACACGCTTACCCACTTTTAAGTGAGAATTTATTCTCGTGTTTAAAAGTGGGGGCATTGTCATATATGTATATACCTAATATTAATGAAATCGTTAGTGTAAGACATTAGATTAAATAAGTAAGATATAGACAAAGAAACATTAGATTTAGTTAAATTAAGTAAGTAAGATATAAACAATACAAGAATACAAAAATGTGAGACATTAGAATAAGTAAATAAGATAAGTGAATAAGTACACAAGGAAACATTAAATTAAGTTATAAAAATTAATAATTAAGAAGGTATTGTAATAAAATTTAAAAGTATATATAGATTGTTTTTGATAAGATTTTTTCATTGCGTTATTGTGATGGTTTTTTGTAGAAGATTTTTCAAATTAGTCTTGAATTTTCTATAATTTTTTTCCGTCTTCATTTGTATACAAAAAGTGAATAAATAATAAATAAAATAATTAATAATACTTCTTTATATCACGAAGAGGGGAATGGGTGACCAGGGGGAAGGTGCTCAGGGTCCTAAAGAGAAATCTTATAAAATTTTGTTTATATCAGTCAAATGATGTAGAATTTTGTGAAAAATAGATACTCACATATTTAATTTAGAATGTAGAAAAATGGTTTTCTCCAGATGCAAGCCATTGAAAAGTTTTACTTTGCATCATGCAAACATATTGGTGCAAAGTTTTTTATATAGGAATACGCCACGAATTCAAGATTCCATTTAATGAATATCTATTTATAATGATCCTCCGGAATGATAATCTATCACCAGGTGCCACGTGCATCGCGGAACTTTAAAGATTCTTAAATAAGAAAATGGAAAAAAAAGAAAAAAGAAAAAAAGAAAAAAAATAAGAAAAGAAAAAATAAAGATTCTTAAATTAAAAAATGAATCTGTTTGCGTTATTTGTTTTAGTTAAGTTATGTTGCGGTAGATCGCTTCCATTTTAATGTTAATGAATTATATTTTCTATATTAATAATGAAGTTTTATTAAAAAACTATCTACTATAGATACTATACATCTGGCTTTTTCCTTCACCATTCGTCATGTTTCTTTAATGCGTTTTTCAATTTTTATGTTAACATTGTTTTATAATTCTCTAGGACGTATTATAGTATGAGTAAATGCCATCGTAAAATATGACAAATGAAGATGAATAAAAGAGAAAACTTTTTACGTTAGCACTTTCCTGTCAGTCATAATTTATTCACATGTTTATAAGTGTTGAATTATTTGAATGTCTACTATTCTTCATTCCGGTGGAAATAAGTTCCTCATTATTAACACTACCATAAAGCGTTGTTCGTTTCATGGCGGAGTGTTAAAGTCAATGGCGTATCTAAAAATAATTCAAGCGTGTACTCTTGTGTGCGAGGAAGAAGTTATGCTTAAAAATCAAAAAAAAAGATAAAACTATTTATTAATGACGCTCAAATATGTTGTAAAAATAACACTGATCATCGTCGATAATTCTATTGAGTTTCATGAAAAGAATTAAAACTAATACTCACAGAAATGTAACCTCCGATATTCATAATAATTTTGGCAAATAGAAACATTCGCGAAGTCGCATGTAAACAGAATCTATTCCTTTGCAAAAAATGTGTGCATTTTCAAAAATAGTCCTAGTATCTACTCACTTTCATATTGTCGGCCTAAAACGGTTCCGTATTCAAAAGTTTCGTAGCTATATAACTTTGACAACCGCATTGAATGTCGAGTGAATGAATGTGTTTTTTGTCTTGAAAACGAACATCTGACAATCACGTAGTTTTTGCGATAAATAATTTCTTGAATATAACTTTTAATCGTTTTTGGCATGGTGACATAAAAACATTCATGAACTCATATGTAAACAGAATCTAACAGCTGACAAGAATTCAATATGGCGTCGGTAGTTCTAGTACCGAATATCCGCTGTATGCTGCGTGCGCAACTTCCATTAAAATAATTCAATTAACCTGGATGCGTAAAAAAAAGTAAAACTTCATAAAATTGACCCTGGTCCAATATCAGAAAATGGAACTTTTTTGTTGCATAAGATATAAGAATATTCAGTATTATTAGAACGTTTGATAAGTCTAGAGAACTATTAAAAACTTACAATCGAAGGGAAGCTGATAACTCTTCTAATGAAAAAAATATATCACGGGTCGTGTATTAAATTAGCGATTTACGAATTAATGGTTAATTAATTATTCAATAAACAAAGTCATTTAACAGGAATTAAACTTAACGCTATTCTTTAAATTACACTATTTTGTAATACTCGTATATACACATTTCGTAATACTCGTATTACACTGGGTAACACTTTGTTTATCAGATGTACACATTCAATTCTCGCACGTAGTATTTATCGCATTTATTTATTTCGCCACTTAGGTAAGCACTCGCCCGATTATTTCGCTCGATATCTATCGCTCCACAACTGGGCACACCTGGACGTCGTCTCGCGACTTACTTCACACTGAACAATCCGTCAAAACAGTACTCTCCCGCCGCGACGTAATCCCGTTATTTATACCTAAACGCCAGTTTATCGAACCTCCTAGATTATTCTAGTGTTTAGGAAAAGATTTCCGTCGCTTCTGGGCTGTTCCAGGTGTTTGTAGATGATTCCCGAATGCCGTAAATAACCCCAGATTTCTATAGAATTTTCTCGACGTTTCCATAGTGTTGTTCCAAGTGATATACCAGGGATTTGGATAGTGCGTTAGTTCTTTTTAAAACTCGTTACAAAATGATAATTTATTTATTTATTTATTTGTTCACTTTCAACCACACAATCAGTGGAACAATTGAAATAGATTTCCAGTGTACAGTGTTACAGTGACAAAACAGGCTCCATGATAACGAGACGAAAGGCGATGGACGGGGTCACAGAAGGGTTAAACTAACAGGGTGAGGAGATTTTTAGGAGTTAGTATGCAGTCTCAACTGAAAAAGTTACGCCACTGATAAAAATTGCTATTTAAATTCAGGTTATGGTAAATATCACTATTAGTTACAAAATAGGGGGTTGGATGTTTTGGTTTTGACAGATCACACACTAGCTTAGGTGTTTTATTCTTATTTTAAATTTATTATTATTTTCATGAGTAGGTACTTTATGCCATTACAGTTAGCACATTGACGTCACTCGCATAACGTTAGATACGCTGAATTTCAGGCGATTGGCGACTATTTGATGTTTGTGAAGCCGAATAATAAACTTTATTATAAATCATTTTCCAAAGAGATAATAAGTATAAGTACCTACCAACAATACTTTTTACCTTCTCTAATTTAGTTCCAGTAATATAAATACTTTTATTATTCACTGTGTTATGTTTGCTAATTAAGAAAATATCAAAATAAGAAAAATCATACTGGCAAGTTACGGTGACCGAAATGGATGAAGAAACCGTTGAGAAACATGTCCTGCTGTTTGTGATTCAGGATTTTCCTCGGCATCTCTTTGGCAGATGCTAGCTTGTGGACATCTTTAACGTCGAACTTAATTTCCTTTGTCGTTCATGCTCGAATCAGTATTGTAGCAGTATATTGACGATACCTCTATCGTTCTCTATATGGTTTCAATCCGGATTCAATCTGACCTACCTATTATTTATAATAACGCTATTTTAGAACAATATTGACATGAAGCATGCGATCTCCGCGATATTATACAGGAGTCGTCTAGCTTATAGTATTAGAAGCCAGCACTTGTTGCTAAACATCTTTAGAAATGATACTTTTTGTTAATATTATTAATATTTAAAGCATTAACTTTGTGGTTAGACATAATAACAGTATGTTAGTAAACTTAATAAAAACCACTACCAGATTTAGCGGTTTCGAGACGTACCCGTCTCTTTGTCAGGACCAACACTACACTACTGCATTCACAACAATATACACCCCAACCATAGTATTGTCAAACTGTTACCACTATTGTTCACATGCGTGTTAATCTTGTCAGAGACAAGCATTAACACGCATGTGAACAATAGTGGTGATAGTTTGACAATACTATGGTTGGGGTGTATAGTTTTGTGAATGTAGTAGTGTAGTGTTGGTCCTGACGAAGAGACGGGTACGTCTCGAAACCGGTAGACCGTAAATCTGGTAGTGGTTTTTACTAAGTTTACTAACATTCTGTTGATACTTTTTGAAAAGCACCTTGACCTTAACAATTCTGCGCCAATCCTCCCCTATTATAAATCTTGATTGATTGCAAACAATGCAATTCTTGAAGGGAACGCTCATTTCTTTTGATAAGAATCTCAGGGTTTTTATAATTCACATACCATGGTTATAATATCTTCATGGTTTACTTAATTATCCTTGCATGCTTGGCTTGATACCTCCATAACTCTTCAAATGGGGGAAGAAAAGTGTGTACTCGAAGACAGCGCATAATTTAAAAATACATTCTTTGTCCTCTGCAATTTACATGTCCTGTCAGTTCGTTATTCAATAAATGTTCCTAGATTTATTTATAAATAGACTAGACGATTAAGGAACGATCGTATCAACTTTGTTTATAGTAAATATTCGTTTAAAACATAGCTTTTTTACCAATCAAACGAAATAAAATAAACTGAACAATCACAACTTCACCAGATAAAAATTTAATTAAATAATATTCGTTGCATTTATAATTATGTACGAGTATTTTTGAATAGATATATATATATATCCATTTTTACTATCGGTGAGTTTCACAAGCGCAGGAACGGAAAAATTGGAAAATATTTCGAAGATTCTCAGAATTTGGCATCTGTTCCAATTGTTCTTCAATAATCCCCCACTTACCTCGTCTAATCATCATAATCAAATAAAAAGTAAAAATTAAGAATGAAGCGTAGGTTTTTTTGTGAAAACCAGTTGTTTAATTGATGGAAAACACAAACATACATTATTTTTTCTCAATTATTATTAGTTACTAATACTAAACTTATCAAACAACCGGCCTCAATTTTTTCTTGTAAACTTCTTGTAAAGTTGCTTGTATTTCGTTTGATAAGTGAAATAGAATGAAAAAAATGGTTAGGTACTGAAGTACCTATAACTGATTTAAAAACAACAACAATATGTTAAATATAGCATAGCCGGGATTAACTTGGGTATGATTATCTCAATCTCTCTCTCTTCTTCTTTGCAATGGGAGTGCAAATGAGAGGGAAATATATTTTTTTGTAGTCTTACAAAACCTCTCGGCGGTTGACCTATATGTAGATTGATTAGGCAGGTTTTGTGTGTATTGCTTGCCCAACGTAACTTGGCGTGCGGCGAATTTGAAACTAAAACCCGCTCGCCCGCACCCGGCGGTAACCCCTCGCCCTGTCGTTTAGTTCAATTTTGTATTTGGTCGGGAGCTGTGACATCTTGATTACCAATATACACTGAATTATTATGTCCAAAACATCCTAAACAGTCCGGGATGGTGTAAGAACAATTGCCAATGAAGTATTAAAAATAAATAAATAAATAAATAAATAAATATAGCTTTATTCCAGAATGTGGGGAGGTTCGTGCAATCCCACACATTCCATATAAAAGAAAATACACACATTAAAAATATTATATAAAACAAAAGAGAAATAGTAAAATCATATAAAATAGAAGAGAAGTATTAAAAGTAATCAAAAGAAATATATGGTAAAATATCGGCTTTAGCGAGCGATGGCAAGTCAATTATGCGGGGCCAGTATCTTTCTCCAGTGTGCATCGATGCTGGATGCTGGAGTAAGACGGGCTTCCAGGATAAGGATA
>JADDOH010019675.1:0-10109 GCA_016648135.1 Agrypnia vestita | reverse complement strand
GGTTAAAAATCGATCCAAAGTTTTTTCGTCAAGAAAACAAGCAAGCAGACGCCACGAGTTAAAAGAAAGGAAGTAAAAAACCAAGTTTTTATTTTACTCCCTTTCTTTGTAAATTAAGTTTACCATCATGTAATAATTGATTGACTGAAAATGAAACATGTATAGACAAATATCTATGTCAAAAATCTCTAAAAATATCTCTTTATTATTTGATTTCTTCCCAAAAAACCGAAGTGTGCTGTAATCTGTGAACCAATTGTCATAAATTTTCGAAATTCGTAGTGAAGTACCTATTATACCTACCGACAGAGTAATTCAAATTTTAAATATTCCGTGACGTTATCGGGCCGCCCCATTATGGAAAATTTAGGCTTGTTTCGGACCAAAAGTCAATAACTCTTTTATTTCTTGACGTATTTCCATAAAATTTTGCACACATATAAAGTATTCTATATAGCTTAAAATGTATATCATTTTATTCAAAATATTTTGTTTATTAATTAATTATTAATGTATTAAAAATGATCATGACGCAATTAAAAATTCTTCTTCGTTCTAAAATTCTTAAATAATAAGCTTTTCAGAAATGTATAATACTTTATATCTTTTTTTACAAAGTTTAACAATAAATTAACTTTTAAAGTGATATAATGAACAGACTTGACATGGACATCTAAGTGAGTAAGCACTTTACATTTCATGTTTTCTGTATTTTCTTTATAGATTATGGATTTATTAGGTATATAATATAATATTATAATTAGTTTTTGAACACAATATAAGTAAAATTAACATTTTTAATATATTAATAATTAATTAATAAAAAAAATATTTTGAATAAAATTATATTCATTTTAAGCTATATAGACTACTTTATATGTGTAAAATTTTATGGAAATACGTCTAGAAATAAAAGAGTTATTGACTATTGACTTTTGGTCCAAAACAGGCCTACATTTTCCATAGTGCGCCGGCGCCGTTGGTAGTAATCAAACTTTTGTAATGATTCCAATTTGAAAAAAACCATTAAAATTTCTAAAAATCCAAAATTATACTATAATTATTATTATTTTTTATCGAAAATTTGATGGATCTTCTTGATCGTCGCCACGAATCTGCTTGCAAAGTTTCAACTCGATTGGATCACGGGAAAAGGGTCAAAAATCAATCCAAAGTGTTTTCGGCGGCAAGCAGGCAAGATGGCAGACGCCACGAGTTTAATATAAAGGGAGTAAAAATAGAACAATCGTGAAATTTTAAGTTAATCGAAAAGTAATTAAAAGATAAAGGATGTATCATAATAATGCTGATCATCATCATCATCATCATTCTTGGCACTACAACCCTTGGTGGGTCTTGGCCTACTCAATAATTTTCCTCCACTCATCTCGGTCTAGTACCAGCTGATACATAATTATAATAATTACAAACTAAAAATATATAAATATTACAAATTAGAATCATAGTAAGATTAGTTATTACTAAGTAACAAATTAACAACAATTATAAACAAACTCAAATAATCATGACAAAAGGAGTCGGACATTATTATTTTTTGGCTATGAAACGTGTGGGACGGACGTGTGGCACCGCTGGAACGGTACATTACGTAAATGATCTGATAATGTATTGTGCGTCATTTGGTTAGGTTAGGTTGTACTATGGTAGACTACTTTCCTTTTTGTCATAATAAATTTAATTTTCAACATTAAAAAATAGGTTTTTATGACCACCACCGGGCGCCGCGCCGCCGTCGTTTGCTTTCTGTTTTTTTTCCGCAACCTTTTGCGCTGCTCTCGAACTGAAATGTTTTTATGTTTGAACTCTCCTGTCAAGTTGTGGATAAATTATGTTTAATTTTGATGAATAGACTGTCGAAAACATCTGTCATGACTTGAGATTGTTACTTCGTTTTTCTATTTTAACAGATTTTGTTATCATCATTTTTTAACAAGATATAGGAAATTGTAGCTATTTACTAGCAGCGTGCAATCAGTACTTTGAAATGAGCTGTACTCGATTAGAATTTCTATGAAATAAATCGAAATAAGATAGATGAATATAGAGATAGATAGAAGATAGAAGAACGGCGTTCTATCCTATCTGCCTATCACTGCGGGGTAGCAACGTGATGGTTAGTTAATCTTGTAATATTCCCATAACAATTAATATCTTATTCAAATTTTAATATATCATAGTGGTTAGATAAATATTTAATTTAGCTTTTTTCCAAAATATGTTTACTTAAAACATTCTTGCTTCAATAATATAATGACTGTACGCGCCTGCTGATTACGAGCTTACGTAGCAAAAGAAATGAAAACCAACAACTTTGTTAAATACCTCTTACAAGTTTTACACAACGTGAATGTAGACGAATGTAGACGAAGCGAAAGTTGTATGGAAGGACAGAAGAGTGTGGCGCTCTATCCTCTCTGCCTACCCCCACGGCGAAACTGCGTGATGGTAAGTTAGTTAGTTAGTTAGTATCGTATTAAAATCATCCCATAAATACGAAACATTTTTTGGTCACTGGAACGAATGCGTGGTATAGGTGCTGTGTACTATATGCTATATACTACTATATGCTATATATACTATATACTACTATATACTACTATGCGTGTGTACTGATGGCATTAGAAATGGAGGATGTTCGTCAAAAACCCGGCACTACTAGTTAAACCGGATATGTGAAGATTTATTTAGATATGAAAATCTGTTAGAACCTTCAATAACTGACGGGTGTGCTCGAGAAGATATGGTGGACGAGTCAATATGTAATGTGACAGGATGGGAAGTATCTAAACACTAAAAGTATTTATTCAAAAAAGGTTGAGAAAACTGGCATAAGTTTGTTCGAAAAACTTTATTCCAACGTGATTTGTTGTCACACTCTCAAGTAGTCTTTATTTATAGCAATACACACTTAACTGGCGTCACTCTTCTCCACGTGTCAGTTTAAAGCTTTGCGACTCCACAATTCTATGTAACACTCGACATTTCCTATGTCTACGGTCAAAACACTAAATTGTTTCTCGGTCGATTAGTGTAATTCGTGTGCATGGTGGATTGGACCGAATGTGACTGGATTTAATTCGTTTCTTAAATTCATGCCATGTGTATGTTTACTTGTTTAAAATTATTTGATTAGGTGTATATTATTTTTTTACAAAACTAGAGACTTGTTCGCGAACACCTTGCGTATTCGCCTAATAACTGTTACGAAGCACCTGCTGATTTAAATACAATTTTCTCGGTTTGAATTGAAGTTTGAAAAATGTAGTATTAACTAATGTAAATTATGTAGGTAGGTACTGCATATTGATCGAGCTTTATCTGAAACTAATGACATTTCGTCTATTAAAATAGGCAAACGAACACACGAATGCTTCGGATGCTGATTCCTTAATCCTAATGCATTCTAAATGAGCATTCTATTGAACGCGAACGTTCTTTGTCCTGTCTGAACTATTTCCAATGAGCTGTTTTCTTTTGTGGGGAGATTCTCGGTAAGAACGCTTCTGTGTCGAGCAGAGGAGCCGGCCCACTCGAATCCTCGGAGCACAAAGGGAGGACACGTGTTGAATGCGGTCCGAAGGGAAGAGGAAAAAACCATCACTAAAACCGTTTGCCTGTAACAGGTGTAGGGTTTCAAATTGTTTTGTAAAGACCACTGAAATTGACCGGCATTTTTTTTATGTTTCGCGTTACGCCGTGACGCCTGGTTGCCCGAGTTTTACGTTTATTTTTCCCAATCCGTCTGTGTATTATGTATATTCAGTGACACGTTAAATCTCGCACAAGGTGATGAGGTCATCGTGAAACAAGAAGGGTATTATCGTCTAAGTTTAAGGCGATCGTTTTAACGATGTTTAACTTAATTAATATAAATTAATTTTGTTTAAAACCACTTATTTATTGAAAAAATCAACATGTTTCAAAGCCAATGGCTTCTTCATCAGGAAAACAAAATAAATTTGCTACATTTGAAGAAGATGTTTAACTTGTTTGGTCTAGCGCTAAGATGCTCGTACCAAAGGATTGCAGTTTTAATATTCGATACGGAAGAGTGACGAGGTAGTATTATATATCTATAAAAAATAGTACAAATATTTATCGGGGTAGTGAGACTCCCCTCTTTGACGCAACGTTTTTTCTAAGAGAATATGACGTATGCAGTATGACGCTGGTAATGATAAACGACTACCAAAATATATCTATAAAAAATAGTACAAATATTTATCGGGGTAGTGAGACTCCCCTCTTTGACGCAACGTTTTTTCTAAGAGAATATGACGTATGCAGTATGACGCTGGTAATGATAAACGACTACCAAAGGCTTTTTGCAGAATACGTATAGTGATGTGCTATATCGAGTCTGTGGATACTTCCAAATTTATCATTAATTTTGTTGGAAATTCCTCTTTTTTTACATGTTGCTCCCTTGCCTTAGTCCATAATGTTGTCTGTAGGTACACTAATAGAAGTATAATAATTACCGCACAATTATAGAGTACGTGGATCCAAGGTCAACAAAGTCGAATGACGTGACACGCGATAGTCCTCGGCGTAAGTGAATATTGCTAGGATGTGGCTAGTGGTTATATTATTATTTTATTATACAATATCAAATGTATTATTTCTCATTGTTAATCGTCTTATTTAAATATATACTTATTATGAATTTGTATCTTTAACTCAGACTATCAAATTTCAAAATTTTTAAATACACGTGCATAAGTGTATACGTACCTACATATTGTAATATTTCTAAATTTGTCACGAGAGACGAAACGGAACGCGAGTCAGGTAGTCCAAGAGGAGCCCAGAAGAACATGAGCGAAGGGATTAGTCGAATGGCGGAGGAATGTGAAATGCAGACTACTTGGAGAGTGCGAGGGTTATTTCCGATCTCGGTATTGATTTTTTTATATTTCTTTTAGAAAGGTATGTCAATCTGTGTGCAGTAATGCTAAGCCGTATACAGGATGTTTCATAGCTAGTAAAAAAAAACTATTTTCAATTTTTGCAAGGTTTTTATCATTTTCAAAATGAATGAATTTTTCGTAGTCTGATTTCATAAGTTACTGTAATGATAGAAATATTAAGAAAAAAATGCAAACATTGATATATTGCATTTCTTCGTAACTATTGATTGAAAATTTTCAACTTATTATCAAGGTGGGAATCCACCTGTAAAGTTTTTCTCCTAGCTATGAGACAATTCTCTAGTTGAGCCCTTGCCCGGAATAACGTTGTATCCAACAATACTCTCAATCCGAGAAAAATTGAAAAAACGAAACCAGTTACAATTTATTACATTTTATATTTTAAATATAACAAATATATAATTCTTAACTAATCTCAATATAAAATAGGGGGAAAAGTCAATTAAATTTGAATCTATTGTAAAAAAACATGCTGAATCAGTGGAAAAACGTTGTATATGAAATTTTCACAAACAACGTTATTCCACAAAATGGATTTTTTTATTCTGCTTTACTTGATAATGCCTTTTAAAAGCAGCATGTGCTCATCTAACATGAATTCACAAATGTCATCGAGGTCCTTGAGCTTAACAGTCTTATTGGCAGTAGATTGGAATATGTAGAAGTTAGTTCCAGGCTCCCTAACTGCATGATTTTTTTCCAAACGGTAGCCAATCTTCCCCTCCTTCCACAAATAGTTGGTAGAAAGCTATAGGAGGTCCATGATTCTAATTCTTTGTGGAAGGTTTGAGCTCTGATTGTGATAAGATCATTAGTAGGTAAAGAGCTTTTACGGAACGATAAGTCTCTCGTGCATACTATTACATATCTCCGTCTGTTTGCTGAATATGGCGTCGGACATTCAATTTCTTAATACACAAGACGAGATAATTACTTTTTTCATTGTAATTCAGTAACCTGAATACTGATTGAATATTTATTTTGATATTAAAATGGAGAAAACATCCCGGATTTAAACATTTTTGGCACAAACTCGACCCTGCGAAAAAGAATGAGGAATTAAATAAACTTTTTGTATCGGTGTTATATTAAGTTACGATATAAAGAGCACTATAAAGCCAGCATTATTATCAAAAAGCATTTTAAATATCAATATGGATAAATCAATTGAGTAATATCGGTTAACGTTCGACAAAATAATATTGTCACATATGAAATCACAATATCAATCAGAACTGCCAAATCGTATACAACGTTATTCCACAAACATGTTCTGGCGGGTCAATTGCAGGTTTGATAATATTTTTTCTGGATAAAAACTCCTTTCCTGCATCCTTCAACTTATTGGCTTTGATATCTTTCCAATTTAAAACATTAGATGTTCGTTTTCTCCCTTTATTCATGTGAATTAAACCACGCTTCACGATATTGACGCTCGGCGACGCCATTTTGAGAAACACTATACAACGTTATTCCACAAACCAATAACTTTAAAATGCAGCCAGAAGCTAAATATTTTTTTCTTGACATATTATTTACCTTAAACATACCTAACATAACTCCATCAATAACTCAAAATTGACATTTGTGTTGGATACAACGTTATTCCGGGCAAGGGCTCAGTTATAGCTTGGAATAAATTAATTATCGCGGCCGTGATTACGTCTATCTCAATTGCTTCGCCAGGCAGCAATGAGCCATGCGCCAGTGTGCGAACGCCTGTTGGGTGTTGGGCGACTTTGGCCCACCTTGGCGCTTGGCCGTGCTTGGCCCAATGTGTACTAGGGCCTTTAAAGTCGGCATGTATATTGTATATACGACACATTCTTATGATGGGAGAAAAATAACCAACATTATTAGGATGCTGACATATTCTAAAAACTCCCGGTTTCTTTAAACGTGGTTCAATATGCAAATTTATGTCTGATACAAAAAAATAATCAATAGTTCCATTGAGAATTTTGTGTACTATAACAAGGTCGGATATTTTCCATTGGGAAAATAAATAAATTTCTCATAGAAATTTTACGTGTATATAATTACGTCCTGTACTTATTGTTTTTATAAATCTTCGTACGGTACAAAATCTATATCAAATTACTCAAGTATGTGTTCACTTAACCTACATTTGCTGGAGATAAACGCTGTGCGATTGTGTATGTGGTCTGTCGGAGTTCCCTTCTAAATTCATAAAGCACGTCTCGTTACATCCACTCCGAGGTATGCTATCAATAATAACAACTTGCCCCAGGATACCAGACAGACGGGCAGGCGGTCATTTTGATGTTTGAAAATGGCTATATTCGGACGTATTCTAAAAATAACAAGGTTGTTATTTGGTGATTGTTACCCCAATACTCAAAAATAGAGAAACGACAAGATATCTGTCAAATGTTAATATTTCTATCATCGTCACGAAAATATTGGCTTTAATTTAATACTTGAACGCTTTGAATGAAGAATTTAGTAGATGTGTGTGAAACAAACTGATTTCTAACAACTTTTAAAATAATATTAGTACTTATTTTGTATAATATTCATCAAAAACTTACATTTTAGACAAAATTTCAAATTGCAGTGACTGGTTGATATAAATATCGCTTCGAAATAAGAATACCCAGACATCATGGAGGTCCTACATCATGTAACAAAATATTGAGGTAAATATTAAATATCTATTTTAATTTAAAATTATATATGCCATTATTGCACAAATGTTGGGTGTTGAAAAGTGATATCGCACCATCGTATATATGTATATATATAAAAATACAGAATGCAATTTCTGCTTCAAAGATCTCATCTAAAATGGCAAAAAGTCGTAAATGTAAATTAATTCATTAATTACATAATTAGGTACACCTGCATAAATAAATACTTCCCGTCTGTTTTTTAGTGTTGGGGTAACAATCACTAAAACAACAATATTGTTATATTCAGACTGTCTGCATTATTTTAATAATAATGTATAAATAAATTGGAACTAGTTCAGAGAGTAATTATGAAAGTGATTTTGAGGAAACCCTCTACTCCCAACAAGGGAACTTTTCAACATTTTTAACGTCCTAAATATTAATCAAATCTATCAAAAAATTGCGATACTTCAAATTCACAAAATGTAGGTAGGTACTTCAATAATAATACATTTGGATGTTTTAGTAATAGACCGAGATCCGCTGGAAATATTTTGATACCTAAATGTAATGCTAGCACAGCCCAACACCATTTCACCTATCAAGGAGTATCATTCCTAAATGCTCTTCCCAATGAAATGAAGACGGAAAAAAATTATAGAAATTTCAAAACTAAATTGAAAAATCTTCTACAAAAATCAATCACAATAACGCAATAAAAAAATCTTGTCAAAAAACAATCAATATATACATACTTTTAAATTTTATTGTAATACCTCCTTAATTTTTATAACTTAATCTAATGTTTCCTTGTCTATATCTTACTAACTTAATCTAATGTCTTACATTTTTGTCTTCTTGTCTTGTTTATATCTTACTTACTTATTCTAATGTCTTAATTTTTATAACTTAATCTAATGTTTCCTTGTCTATATCTTACTTAGGTATGTCTTACTTTTTTTTACTAACTTTTAAACACGAGAATAAATTCTCATTTAAAAGTGGGTAAGTAATATAAATGTGTATTAATTATATTATATTGAGTACACTCTTGAGTTTGTACATTTACCAAATAAATTTAATAATAATAAAAATAAATCTTTTTTCACTATTCGAATATAATTCTACTAATGATTAAATTAACAATATATATACATTTTTCTAAACAATTGAATAATTTTGTAGAAAAAGTAAGCAATATCTTAACATCCAATCACAATGATCATATTTTAATCTTAGGCGATTTTAATTTGAGCAAAATCCAATGGAATTTTGATACCTCCTCCTGTTACTTCTCACCTACCAATTACCACACAAATGACGAGTGTGAATTTATCAATTTTACCAATATGTTTGATCTCCATCAATTCAATGGGGTATATAACGACAATAGGCGGATTTTGGACCTGGTTCTTTGCAACGAATTGGTCGGAGTTTCAGAATGTCTTGACCCATTAGTATCTGTGGATCCCCACCACAAACCATTGACAATAACGGCTAATTTTATTGACTTACATTCACTGAAACCAGCACCTCGAACGAAATATTGTTATCATCGTGCTAACTTTGAGGTTATTAATAATGAACTAAACAAGATTGATTGGGATTTATTGCTAGCGGATAAGCCCGTTGAGCAAGCATTGAGATCATTTTACCAGGTACTTTACACTATTCGCGACAAATGCGTACCATGCAAGACGGGAAATTTTGATAATTTCCCTCCTTGGTACACTGCAGTACTCAAAAAAATTATCAGAGAAAAATTCAAGTACTTTCGTAAATTTAAAATTTATGGCAATAAATCTGACGAATTATCTTTTAATATTTTACGCGATAGAGCCAAGTCATTGGAAAACGAATGTTACTTGAATTACATCTCTAAAATAGAGGAGTCTGTAGTACGTAACCCCAAAACGTTCTGGTCATTTATTAAATCAAAATCATTCAACCTGCCAAGCAATATGACATACGGTCTCAATACTGCCACATCAGGATCCGACATATGTAACTATTTTTCCGATTACTTTTATTCTACGTTTTCAAATCCCTCTTCAAGTACTCAAAATACGAATTCTCTGTCCAATTACGAACCAATCACCGATTCAGAATATTTTGAGTTTGTTCAAATCTTTCAGAACAGTGCTGGATTTATGTCACAGAGACATTATTAATCAATTAGTGTATATTATAGATATCTCACAGAGACGAAACAGTATTAATTATGGGAAAGTAGGTATAGAAGTCATTTTTGGGTGTAACAGGACTTATGACCTGTCTTTAGGTAGGCTTAAGTGATCACTTTACACAATTGTAACATTCACCATTTCCACCCATGAAAAATGAATAAGCATGGTATATTCTATCATGGGTGGAAATGGTGAATGTTACAATTGTGTAAAGTGATCACTTAAGCCTACCTAAAGACAGGTCATAAGTCCTGTTACACCCAAAAATGACTTCTATACCTACTTTCCCATAATTAATACAGTTTCGTCTCTGTGAGATATCTATAATATACACTAAT
>JADDOH010019674.1:0-18730 GCA_016648135.1 Agrypnia vestita | reverse complement strand
GGCGTTCTGACGAGGAGGTTTCCGATTTTCGCGTATTCATTCTTGATTTTGTTTTTGCATTGACTCGCTAGCTAAGACACAACAATAGATCACGGTTTTAAGACAGTCCTTCATATTTTTTCGACTGCGTACTGTTCCGTTTATGTTTATTGCGACACATTTCGTACAAATTTTATTTTATCTTACACTGGATACAAATATATTTTTAATATTACAAAAGTATATACCAGTATATAAAAGTCCGTACTAATTTATTCACATTATTAATCATTTTTATTTTAACACTCCATAGATTCATTAAAATAGTTTATATTTACGTTATTATTAAAAACTGTGTTCTTCTGTACACTTTACATGATTTTTCTTTTCGCTTTTCACTAATTTAGATACAAATTAATAACAGAATCAAAACAAACAACAAATTTTTAATCGATGTGGATGATTAATATATTTTTTTTTTCACATCGGTATTACATCGATTTCACTAATAAATATTAACGCACCTTCAACAGTCAAGTGAAAGGAAGCTCTTCTGTTATTATTATTATGAAAACCAACTGTCAAAAGATAGCTTAAGCTTCGCGGGAACTTTTGACAGGCGCGACCGCACGACACCGATCTCCTTTTCGCACTAATCAACCTACAGCCGTCGACAACGTCCTGAGCGGGTACCTACCTACGAGCTTCGAGTAGGTACGGTATCCACCCACTATAAGTACATGCGGGGGGATGCCGAACGAAAGTTTTTTTTAATCTTCTGATTATTTTAAGATAAAATATTTAATTCTCTCTTTGAGTTTGTTACGTGTGTGCGTGCCTTAGAATGTTTGTGACTTCGGTTTTAAATCTGTCGATGTTCTTACGCTTTGAATATTGTGGTATGTCGTTACGTAATTAAATATAATAATTTAAATCCGATGCAAGTGAGTCGCGATTGCTCGCCCTGCACACAAAAATAAATTATATTACAAAACAATTTACTGGCTAAAAAATGTACTATTACTTATACACTAGATGACAAAAAATGAAATTAACGATTAAAACTATAGCTGAGAGTGCTGGGATGAATCAGGAGTGGAAAACCGGTATCTAGTGTTGTAACGGTCTGATTCTAGGTTTTTATATGATTGTCTAAATAAGTGCGTCTTTTAGTAATAATAATTATGCGATAAGTATTCCATGTTCGCGAGTTTATTTTTTATATTAAAAAACATACGAAGTTACGTATAACATACACACAAGAAAAAACATAATTCTACGCAGTAGCCAAATTTGTTAGTGACATCATTATGGGGGCGCAATTATTTTTTTATTTCCTTGCCAGCCATTATTTTCTGATAAACTATTCACATACTTCATTTCCCATCAAATGTCTGCATTTTTTAAATTTATTCATTCTGTTTTATAAAAGAAATTTCGAAATTATCTTATTTTACACTATTATCTCATTAATATATTACCCCCCCCCCCCCCCTACTCGTGCTTTTGAGGGAATTCATATTTTTTATAATATAAAATATTCAAACCTACCATGTTGTGAATGATAACTTTATGAATATTTCTAACTAATACCTATTTAGAAGCATTGCGAGCCAGTATGAGTTACAAGGCAATAATGTTACTTGATAATAACTATGATTTTTTTCCCATCATCATCGTCTTCATCACCTTGTCCTAGTAGAATCGGAGGCCCTATGACTCGACAAGCTTCCATATTCCCCTGTCTTGTGCTGCTTCAACCATCAAGAACCATTCTGTTTTCATAAATTTTTTTTGTTGTTGCTTATTTCATCTTAATCTGGGGCGATCCACCAGTCGCCTTCCATCCGGGGTTGCCAGGAGCATACCCGGATTTCTTTATTAATAGAGAACGTAGAACGCCGGCCGCAACTCCGAGTTTTCTATTTATTTCACTTTCCTGCCTCCCATCGCTAGAAAATTCCGCCCCAAGGTATTTGAATTTATCGACTTGCTTCAGCTACGTCCCCTGTACACTGATCTCTTCCTACAACCATTACCATTGTTTTGACAGTACTAATCTTCATCCCAACTTCATTAGCACTCATCATTGAAGGCATTTATCCACTTTCCTGGGTCCTCTTCTTTGGGCGTCAGCCTCGCTATATATCATCCGCGAAGAACAAGGAATCGATTTCCACATCTTCAATTCCCCATTTTTTTTTAAATTTTAAAATACTTTTAATATTTCTAGCCTAATTTCAGAATCCAAATCTTTATACCATATAATTAATAATTACTATATATGTTTTTATAGTGCAGCTGGGCCTTTGTTTTAAAAATAGTATATTTACATATATACAAATACAAATAGGCAATTAAAACTATCATAAATAAAATATAATAATAATAATCATCCCGACAACCTATTTAAAATGTGTAAAATTTTACCGATACAAAAACAACTTCATGACAAACTGACACTGGAAGAATATGCAAAGGACAGATTTAAAATATGTACAAATACAACACATATATACGATTATGGAAATATTCAAAACAAATATTTTTTACGGTACCAAACGGTACGTACAAAAATATTTAACTACCGGACAGACTAAAAAATGAAATTGAACAAAAAATTTATAAAAATATTAAACTTACTTACTTACTTACTTACCATCACGCCGTTTCTCCGCGGGGGTAGGCAGAAAGTATAGAGTCAGATATCAAAATGAAGTGTGAAATATAGTGTTAACTATAATCAATTAATATTGCATGCTACTTCTTAAGAATGATTAAGTAATGTATTCCTAATATAAAACATCAACTATAACGCATTCTTGCACAAACTGCATTTACAGCTTTGCAAGATGCCTGTAAAAATATATATTATTTTTACTTTTGGATGCAATGCAGTCTGAAGATTTCGTGGATAAAATAATATTTGTAGATGTGGTAAAGATATGTTTTTTGTGAATACATAATGAATTACCAGGTCCTTTTTATAAATAGTTATTTTTTAAATTTTGTTTATATATTAGTATATACTTAATTTTTTTTTAAATATTTATTAGAGACATTAACAGGATAATACATTATACTCTAATAATAAAACATTATAAATGAAAACTATGCCTATTATTCCAATCACAAAGGTCTTCGGCACGTTCTAGTAACACGTAGTTTTGCATTTATGTGTATTGTATATTTAGTGTTTGAATGTAGTGCGATTAGTATTTAAAATAATGGATCTATAGGTTCAGGTCATCGTTTAGAAATTGGATGTTGTATATGAGTGAGTTTTTATTTATTTTTTCATCTCCCATGTATTTGTTTTTATTTTGTTATTGACCGTATTTTGATTTTTTATTTTTACTGTACTGTACGATGTAACCTGATGAAGCGATCATGGCCCCCGAAACATGTTGATATTTTCACAAATTAGTGGCGAAAACAAAGTTTATTCTTATTAATTATATTAATAATTATTCCCTGAATTATACGTATTAAATTTGTATATATTTGTCTTGCAATCATCCCATACACCATTGTATTCTGGATGACGTCAGAGGAGAGTGGCACTCCATCGTCTCTCCTTACCCTCTCAGACAGCGGCGAGGTGTGACGTAAAATAAAAATAATCGAAGCACGTCTGCCTGTGAAACTCCTCCCCTGCGTGTAAGGGTTAGATTCCGACCAATAGCGAGGCGGATGGCGGAAGCTTTCGTTGCCTGGCAACCGTCGGCCTATCACGGAGCGAGCTTTCGGACCGGGTCCTTTTTTGAATCTCCAGGTGGGTGCCCTCTAAAAGGCTCGCATACCTGTTCGCGAGCGTGTGTTGGTAACATGAATATTTTATTGAGTGGATTTTTTTTCCATTTATTTATCGGTAGGTGCACTTTTTCAGGATTTTTTTCTCCACACATGAAAAAAAATTGTTAAAAATATATCGACTCGATTAACGATAGACCCTAAAGACCAATGGGCTATGTAAGGGCCGGTTGTTTCAAGTTCGATCAAAGTAAGCGGTCGATTAAAGCATAGACTTTTACGAAAACGGATCGTCTGATTGGTGGAGAACGTAAAAATCTATGCTTTAAAAAAAACGCTTACTTTAATCCAACTTGAAACAACCGGCCCTAAGAAGGTCAGTGAATCTAGAAATAATAGTTGAACAATTTTTTATGCATCATATTTCGCTCTAATTTTTTAAACCGATGTAAATTTTTCCAGCAGGAATATGAAATATACGTAAACATATTAATAATATTCTTCTATCCTGGCACACCATTTTTGCTTCGGCTACTTTCATCTTGCTTTTTTATCTTCTCATCCGTTCTCTACGGTTTTTGAGGCTTTTAACAAGGCCATCTTTCAATATTTGAAACATGTGATCGTGCCAGTAATAATAATAATAATGTATTTATTTGTTTACGTAATAAGTCCACATTTTTGAGGTTTTAGAAATTACCTATAATCTACAATACGATACGAAAACAACTTCATTATACACTGACACTGGAAGAATACGCGAAGGACACATTTAAAACACAAATACAACATAAATAGTCAATTCCACAAATAACAAATATTTTTTTTTTAAAAAGTGGCATACAAAAATTTCTTTATTTAATGGTTCGCGTCTCATTTAAACCCCGCTCTTATAGTATATTTGTGACGGGCTAGAGGGAATCTGTGGTGGCGACGTCATGTAGTTGCCGTCTGCGCGCCCAGGTTCGAGTCTTTCTCCGGCCATGTAATTGTAAGCCATGAATTCGAAAGAAATTGTTATATTTAGATATTAGGTACTGAACACTAATTTCAGGAGCATTTCGAGGTCTCAATTTTCGCTACATCCCCGGTACATGCAGTTTCCCACTACAATGCGCCATAAGAAGATAATTTCACCTTTTAATTTTTATTTTCTACTTTTTAGTCATTTTAATAAAATAGTGTTTTTATTATTATTTTTTAATATAATATAATAGTATTTAAAATAATAAATAACAATGTATAATATAATGATACATGTATTTTTCTCATATTTTAGTATATGTTTAAACATATCTTAGGATGTATGAACGTAAACGTTAAAAAGATAAATTTTAATTAATTATGTACTGTACAAATAAGTGTACTCGTGATGTTCCGAGGGTGACAATAAAGAAAATAATTGGGAAATTCTTGACACTTAACTGCCGTAACACTTTGCCGACCAAAGGAGAATATTTTTTATTCATTTAATTAAATGATTTAGATAATTTAATTATGCCTTAACTGAAAGAACCAGCTAAGGGCACAGGCCGCCGAGATGGGATATCTACAAGATATATTAGGAGTTACCAGAAGGGATAGAATCAGAAATACACAAATAAGAGAATGTCTCGAAGTGGAACTCTTATTGACATTATCGATAAATCTCTACTACGGTGGCTGGGACATATCTTGCGGATGCCGGAGATAGACTGCCAAAACGGATATACCAGGCAAGACTAGAAGGCAGAAAAACTACTTCATAGTACAGTTGCCGGCAAACTTCTTGAAATTTGCTGGCGTAGTGGGGGAATGCGCAGAAGACAAAATTTGGGTCTCTTTGGTGGAATGGTACATGCGCAAACTTCCCACCACTACGCCGAAAATTTTCAAGATGTTTGCCGGCTACTGTATGTGATTGAAGAAATTACTGGAAACCGAAACAACCTCCCCCCCCCTTATGGTTTGAAAAATGTTGGGACTGAATGAAGAAATCTGTGGAAACTGAAACAACGCCCACCCCTCTCATGGTTTTGAAAATTTTCTAGTTGTCAAGAAGCACTCCTTGTAAGTCATTACAATATTGTAGTACTACAATTAGTTCACTCTATTAATACTACAATTTCGTAGTACTACAATTAGTTCACTCCATGTAGTTTATACTACAAATGTAGTGTACACTTCGTAGTCTTCAAACTGGTGAACGTGTGTGCTTTGTAGTCTTCACTTCGAAATGTAGTATTTTCCAATACGTAAGAATGATAAGACAGATATAGGACGCAGGTGTTGACGGCGGCAGAAAGAGAGGGCAGCCGTGAAAGACTCGGCATGACCAAGTTAACCAGACACTGGAAGAAGGTATTGTTAGGGGCCTCAACAATCGTTGAGCTTGCAAGCGAAGATGTATGATTATAGACTAGGCGAGAGTTACGTGTCAAGAAGAAGAATGGGGCGCTCCATCTTCCCTACCTACCCTCATTGAGAAACGGCCTGATGATAAGTTAGTTAGTGTAAAATTTATGTGAAATATCAAGACATCCGTCAATATTTCAATTTTTTTTTGTTTCGAGATTTGATTCCTGCCGGCAGCGATTTTCCGGACTGGCGAGTCCTTTGCGTGTTTGTGATGTCCTTTTATTTCTTTTTTCCAATTTCCATTTTTTTAAAGTTGTCTCCTCGGTGCAACCGTCCGTCATTTATATTTTTATGTTTATATTTTTTCTTTTTTTTTTTAATTTTTCATGATATCGAAGGTGGAAAGCCAAAAGGGCGCTAATGATTATTTCGAACTTACCAGGAGAGTAAATGAAAGTTCTGTCAATCTAATTTTGTCGATGTTTCTTTTATTATTAAACGATTTCCATATGTATTAATCCAAAACGCTCTTTTGGCTTTCCACCCTCGATATGTATTTATTTCTTTGTTTCTTTTATATTCTGTTTTATTTTGCTTTTCTTATATTTATGTTTTTTTATTTCCTTTTCATTGTATTCCTCTGCTTTTGTTATATATTGTTATTTAATTGTGATTTTATTTTTATGTATTGCTATTTTCTTTATTAAATTGTTTTCATAAGGCACCCCAGAGGCAGTGAGATGGTTAGTGCAGTTTCCACGCCGCGTTGCACGAGGGCTTCTGCGTCGTCAGCGGCGTAGCGAGGAAATTCCCACTTCACTGTCAATGTTTCAATTTTGGAAATATGGCGGAAATATTGGCTTTAATTTAAAATTTGTACTCTTTGTATGAAGAAATTAGTAAGTTAATATGTATATTTTTTGAATAAAGATGCGTACACGGAAGACGTGTCGTTTCAATATTCTTACTATTTTCAAAATAAGCTAAACGCTTGTGCTGTGAAAATAAGACTTTGTATATATTTTATGTTTTAGTCACCACAACAAATTTAACGAAGTGTACAATGTTATATAAAAGCAATTGTTGACAAGAATGAGAAAAGACACGATAAACATTTCTTGGTATAAATTTTGATTTATGAGCTGGTCTTTAACGAATTTCCCAAATACGTTTTTTAAATCACTCGAACAAATAAAAAAATTGAATAATTTTTTAAATGATTTAAACCATTAAAAAAGTTATACCAATACCTATATATCATAAATTTAAAAAATGGAATTAAAACTATCCATGCTTACCGTCTTTCAATGTGAAAATTCTAATAAAATTATAAAAATCTCCAATGGAAAGAAAAAAATCAATGTTGACTGTAGCATCAAACTCTTGCAAACTTCAAATAAATTGCGGCACTATGCAGACTAGTACCTATAAGTAACACGGCTTGAAAGTGTTGACAAAATGTTAAATGTGCAAGGAAAAATGAAATATCACGGGTTATTTAAAAATAAACCATGTTCAATTATGTAAAATAACTTTGTGGTAACGTCAAGATATGCATTGTATCTTGATGAAGGGACCATTGGCCCCGAAACTGTTGATTATTCAATAAATAGTAGTTTTAAACAAAGTGTTCCCACTTTATTAATAAAAATAATTCAATTGTTATTTGTAAATATTTTTTTACGAAGTCCAATAATTTTGTAAGAAACTACATCTACACGCGGTTGCAGGGTGGTGAAGACAGGTTATATTTGTCTCGGGGAATCATCTCTAAATTCACGTAAAGGATAGAATACAATTGAGCGCATATTGAACTAGAATTTTTTTCTGTTATATTTTGTACAAAGTACAACGATCAGCAAATGATCCGTGTACACGCGTTATTAAAGTAAGTGTACACTGATGACAAGGCTTATCTCGAGATTCGCTTTAAATGCTTAGCTGTATCCAGAGCGAGCTATCATTTGTTATCTATTGCATTTAATGCGTAGAACAGTACAAAATGATGCTCACCTATGTGTACCCCTTCGATGTATACCCCTTATGTACCCTTATGTTACCAATGTATACTCCTTCGAGGCAAGGGCGGATCCAGCTTCGGCGCCAGGGGGGGGTCACATAATCGTGGTCAAGTCACAAGAAGTTATAATTTAATTTTGATAATAATAGATACTTACAAGTAAAACGTAGGTATTTTATTAATAAATGTAACTAGCTACTGTACTTAAAAATACCTACCTATATTTAAATAACAAAATCAATTTTCTTTTACGTCTTCTCCCGAAACGCGTTATCACTTCATCTACTCCAATGGGTACGTTTTTATGGACGTGGAGAAGTGGCAGTCCGGTTAGACGTTCTTCAACCATTGAAGCTCTTAGCCACAATTTGATTCTTCGCAACGTAGAGAAACAAGAGGTATCAAAATTTGCGCAATTTTACACAAGTTGCGAAAAAGGTAACAAAAAATAGAATTGTTTGTCATCTTGAGAGCTCTACCGAGCTATGAAGTTTTGTAAATTTTACGTTTTTATGGAGTTAAACCGTTTGCCTAAAATAAAAAAATAAAATCCTGTTTAAAAGGTATTTTAGTATTGAAATTAATGAAACAAAGCGCAAGAAAATAAAATAAACAAAATATAGATTATAATCAATGACAAAAACTAAAAATTAAACTTATTTTTGTGTTCAAAATTTGGCATTTCTGCTCGAGATTGCATCCTGGTTCTATAAAGCCATCTCTAGAAGTAACGTCAGTTACACTTTGTGAGGCATCTGTTATATTCACTAGGACCCGAAGTGCAACCATCTAAGGTCAAGAATAAATGACGAAGGGGTAAGCATACAAACACACCATTGTAACGGTCTCTCCAAATACTCCTCTAAATATTGAATTGAACCCTTCCAATCGGTTTTAGTTGCAGTTCCGTCACATTCAACGCAAATCACGTCATCTTAATTCCAACCTCGACCCTACTAAAGTTGTGATCGAAGTAAGAATTCCTTTTGCAGTGCCACGTCTTTCGGTATTATGTGTCCCAAATAAATTTATCCAGGCTGTGCTAAAATTGAGATGTGGTCTTCTAAAACTTCTTTGCGATGGTCTTTTCGTCCATCAAAATAAATGCTTTTTATAACAATACCTCCAATATCTTTTGAAGCTTCCGGGCTTTAGATACATCTCTGTAGATCTTATTTTTATCAATAACCAGAGTTAAATCTTTGGTAGAAACCAAGCCGACGTCAGTCGAAACCGCAGAAGCAACAGCAGCAGCAGATTGCGTGGATAAACCGTATCTATCACAGATTTTAGCAAGTGTCGGCAAAGGCAATGTATTCCAATTTGCCGTTGAAGTCAATGGTGTCTCTTTCGAGGGCTAGTTTATCGGGGATGACTCTGTTATCGGATACGTTTCTGGGGAAGATTCACGCACTGAATCTTCATCACAATTTGCTGAGACATAATCTGTTTCTTGAGTAAAACACGAATTTTTGTTACCCTTACTGACTCTAAAATTTATCTCTGCTGACGTTTAATTAATCTAGCCGTTTCTTTCTTATCAAAAGCGCTTATAACCATTTTCCTATCATTTTTTTGATCCAACAAAAACTTCTCTCATTGATGTAAACTTTCTTAGGTTTTAGACACGAACAAGATTCAAATGAAGTGCATTTACAAGCGGAAACGTCAAAAAGTTTCTCAGATGACTAAAAAACATTTCAGTTTATTTTCAAAACTATCATTTCGATGGTTTTTTGGTATCTTTTCAAATTGAGATGCTTTTCGAAATTGGATTTCACTAATTAAATAACTCGTTCCTTAGTTGGAATCGAAGTTTTGGTCCAAATATTGTTGGTCTCTTCGGAAACAATCACATATATATCTGATTTGGATGGATCTTTTCAATTATACGTGAATTTCAGGTCGTTCTTGACAAATAAAATAAATTAAATGACGTCCCTTATAGTTGGTAGCTGATGATTGTCAAGTTCTTTGTATGGTCCGAACATAGCATAAGTAATCTGACTACGCCTCGAACTTCTTATTTAAAAATCAGAAAGTCCGCTTTTACTACTGTAACAATTGCCATGGAACTTTTATGGCATAAAAATTATTTTGGCTACGAAGAAAACACTCGCGTCAAGTCAAGAAAGTCCTCAAAACAAGTTCAAACATGAGGGTATTTGCAGGTTGAAACCTAACAAATTCGAAGTTGCTGGTAACGTGTTGTTGCATGCAAATCGAAACGTCATGTATGATTTACACCTAAATAGAATAATAAGTAAATATTTTTTTGTATTTAGTTCAGGAGCCAAAATTGAGGATAGCGAAATATCACCATAAAAATGACAATTTTTCAAAACTTTGTAGATAGGTAGAACCTTAAAGATATAGTTTTATTTTATTTTTAAAATTATTTTGGTAATTTACGCTCAATTACGCAAGTTTTGAGGGGTCTTGTGTTAAGATAAGTCAAAAAAATTTTTATCGGGACAGCCTAGTGTATATGGCTCTGCGGAAATACTCTTCAGCAGATTGAGCAGGTTGGTTATTGGTCCTATGTATTTGTCTTGACACTATTCTGGGACATTTAATTTCTACATCTAGCTGCTCAGCTACTTCCTTAGCCTCTTCAAAAAGCTGTCGGTAAATTACGTCCGCATTTTCTCTTTTATTTTGTAGAATACTTATAGTATCATTAATAGCGTCCGCAGCTTTTTTTAAATCAATCGAGTTCGATTGTAATATTCTGCTTGAAGATACAGTAGTACTTGAAAAATAAAAAAGTTAGTAAGTGACTGAATGTAAGTATGAGTATTTTAATTAGTGGTCCACCTAGGTCCTGGACCCCCCCCCTGGATCCGCGCTTGCTTCGAGGGAGATGCGATTCTAGTACGCTTGCAGAGCTTTGAGCCATTTTCGCATGTAATTTGTTCACAGAGTACAATAATGGTACATATCAGGGGCGTGCAGTAAGAATATTGAAGCATGACATGTACGTTAACATTTTTTTGGAAAAAAATTAAATAACATTCCTATCATTATTATAATCATACTATTCTGATTTTAATATATCATAATATTCTATTACATACCTAAATAATTTATTTAGATTTTTTTTCCAAAATATGTGTTTACGTAAAAGTCATGCTTTAATGTACCTACTCACTGCACGCGCCTGGTACCCCCACCCACCTTTGCCGCCTACTCTCTAAGATACGAGATCTAAATCTACTCTGTGAAAATACTCTTGATTTTTAATAGATTTTTTCTTATTTGTAGAAGGTTTCTAAAGGGTTACACAAATTCTATTGACCATCTTTGACAGGAGGGGGGAGCGGAAAATTACGTAACCCGATCCAAACTGCGTATCTCGTTTCAGCCGTAAAGCAAAACGACCAACGTGTCCCATAAAATCGTATATCTCGAAATTCAACAGACAATTTTGGCATTCGTTTACATGTTCGCAAGGTTTATAATGGCCTGCGACACATTTGCACTCGTGTCGGACTGGTGTTACCTTTCCCGAATAAAGACCGATCTTCACGCTTCGAACTGGGCCTGGAGCCCGAAGGCACGTAGCAGCAAGGTGTGGTCTTAATGTTTATTGACAAAAAAACAAAACGAAATAAACCTTTTTATTTTCTGCGAAGTGTTGCAGTTGATTTGTTGTGATTTTTTATAATTTTGTGGATGTTCTTGGAATGAACGCTATAAGCAATAATAATAATTTGACGACGAGGCGAAATTCTTCACAACTGAAAGTTGAGAGTCAAGTGTGTTTGATTCTCTCTCTGTAATTTCTCATCTTCAAGTACAAGATGTAATAGAGCTAAACTGCAATAATGAATTTCATAATTTATAAATGGTTCAACATTTTATAAAAAATAAGTCAAATATTAAAAAAAATGCAAATTTTGATGTCGGTTATCTCCAAAACTATTGATATCAGGTGATGATTGCTTGAACATTTTCGACTTATAATTAAAGCAGGAATCTGTATGTAAAGTATTGCGTACTAGCTCTGTTACGTCCTGTATGCATGTTTGAATTTTAGCTTTACATTAATTAGTATCTAGTTTATTCAATGTTTATTCAATGTTCAATGTTACATGTTTACAGTGTTTACAAAATTAAATTAAGCTTTTTTCATTGTTGCTGAGTGTCTTGGCAGCAAGTAAACACTAAATTGATTTGACGCCCTGCCTGCTACACTAGTAATTTACTGTATTATAGCAGACAGTGCTCTTCCAGTAGTATAAAGTTCAAGAATATTTATTATTTATATAAAATTTGTGAATCAATCTTATTTCCAATTAAAATTAAGTAATAGTAATAATTAAATGTTTACAATTTAATAATGGTGTTAATTAATTCTATTATAGACAAAGGAAAAAAAATATCTGAATAGGATATTTAATAAAATAAAATAAAATACAACAATTAAAAGTATTTAAAAAGATGGAAGTAAATGTTCTTGTAGGATTAGTATATTTTAAATTTAGTTTATATCATGGCTTTTAATAGGTTTTGGGCATGCTTCCTTCCCTTTTCATGCAGCCAGAGTTTCACTTCAGATGAGAAATACGCGAGACTATGGCTACATGTTTTAAGTTTAGTGTTAAGAGTATTGAATGTTTTTGGTGCTTGGAAGAGGTGAAATCTTTGTGAAAATGTTTTTGTGAATTTTGGTACAAGATAGTCGCAGTTCACCTGTGCCCTTGTTGAGTGTGAGTGAGATATTTGTTGGTGATCTTGTTTGTCGGAAAAAATATTTTAAAGTGTTGAGTAAATATGTTTGATTGATGTCCAGGACGTGACATTCTCTGAAATGTTCTTCTGAAGGAAAACGAAATGGCTTTTCAGTAATAACTTAACTAATTAATTGAGTTAATATACTCGTATTATACTAACGATATTTACATAAAAGACATAATTCTTTTGTGCAACGAATTATTATTATTTCGACTCGTTTTTTTTTTAAATAGAGATGAGAACACGGAATACGTTTACATCAATATTCTTACTATTTTCAAACTAAGCTTAACGCTTGTACTATGAAAATAGAACTAACTTGCTGGTCTGCAATGAGGTTGGAACCCGCGATCACGAGGCGAGAGTCCTAACCGCAAGACCAATAATCTAACCAATATTCCTACCTTAGATAGGAGTCGAAAATGTTTGAGTAACAATATCCTATATATATCAAGAATTACGGAGATAAGTAATTTCAAAGTTTGCATTTTTCTTATACCGATTCTGATACTCTGTCTCGAAATCTCATATACAGGGTTTTTCAAAAGGAATGATACGATTTAAAAATCTCACAACAACCATCCTTTTTAATTTTTAATTTTTATTTATTTATTTATTTTAGTATAGGTACACTGACTTGCACAACGTTTGATAAGTATCTGAAAAAAAAATTTTTTTTTTAGAAATTAAGGTATTTTTGTGAATACTCAACGTGAACTTGTGATCCGCATAATTGACCTCCCGTGCTTGCCATACACTGATCGTTTCAAAATTTGAGAAGGAATTTACTCTTTACAATACTAAACCACCAATAAGACATAGAAATGCAAGAATTGAAGAGAATATTGCTACTCTAAGAGATAAGTATTCTTAGAAGGAAGTACTTACTTGCTTACTTACTTACTTACTTTACATCACGCCGTTTCCTTCTCTACCCCCGCTACCAGAGAGGGTAGAGCATCTTCTGTCCTGACATACAACTCTCGCTTCCTCCACATACATACATCTTCCAGTATCTGATTGATCTGGTCAGGCCACGTTTCCGGCCGCAGTCGCCCTCTCTTTCTGGAGCCGTCAACACTTGCGTTACATATCTTTCTTACCATTCTTTCCTCATTCATTCGCACAACGTGCCTAAACCACCTGAGTGACCCTTTTTTAATCCTGTGAATTATGCTAAGATCAGCTTTATATTAATTTCTAATATCTTCATTCTTTACTCTATCATAAATGGATTAGCCACACATATATCTAAGGGAGCTAAGGAAGTACAGCTAGTAATAAATAATTATTTTGTTTGCTGAATTTATCGATTCCTCATAGTTTACAAGAATCAGGCCTTGCAATAGGGACAATTTGGCGAATTTTGCGAAAAGACTTTACTTGTTTGCATCCTTCTAAAGTTGTGTTGGCCCAAGAACTAAAGCTACTAGACTAGACGATCATAGCTGTTGTGAAATTGATCATAATTTTTCTTTTATAAAAAAATCATATTCTCGGATTAAGTATATTTTTGGTTACACGGCTTGTAAAACGCACAATTGTCATTTTTCGTGTGAAAGTAATTCACAGGAAATTCAAGGGAAGCCTTTGCTTCCGCAAAAAATAACTTTTTGGTGTGGTTATCGCATGGTGGTATGATCGGACTATCAGACATATTTTTTTCAATATGACGCTGGAAATGCAGTTATAGTGAATGCTAAGCGATATCGATAGATGTTAACACAATTTTGTGGTTAAAACTTTTTGAATTTGATTTGAATGACATGTGATGGATGCATATTATGCCTGTTGCTAATGTCACTATCAAATTATTTCAAGTTTGGTGAATAAATAAATTTTAAAAATTCAACTCTTAAATGGTCCTCAAAAATTTCTGATATACCTACCTATAACTTATTTTGTGGGACAAATATTCGATGATTTAAAATTGATAATATCGAAGGCTACATTCACGACACTAGGCTTAATTAGACAACTGACACTCCGCTCGGCATCAACATCTAACACAAATAGGTTAGCTGAAGTAAATCGCGTCCACAAAACTAATTTCGGTGATCGTGCTTTCGCGGTGGCTGGACCAAAGTTATGGAACAAACTACCTAATAAACCGAGACAAACAGAGAGCTTACCACAGTTCAAAAAACAACTTAAGACGCATTTATTTAGACAATCCTATAGAATCTGACCACAAAAACGCTAGCTAATGTTTTCCACTCCTATTGTGCACTCTGCGAAAACACCCAACTATTATAGTACTTAATTTTAATTCCACTTCTTGTATGCCACCTAGTGAATAAGTAATAGTAAACAAGTTTTTTCTTTTCTAGCAGAAAGCTGTTTTGTAAGATAATAATTTTTCTGTGTGAAGCGCCCTTGAGGTGAGTATTCGCGAATACGGCGCTTTATAAGTTATCCAATTATTATTATTATTATTATTAATTTATTTTATGAAATCATCGAAAATTGGGATTGGAATTGAAAGGAATATTCACTCCGAAATTTCTGTCATCGCGATTACTTTTAGTTTTTTTGCAACGTCATTTACATCATCAGGTATGGAGCTTTCAAATTTCTAATCAACTGTCAAAAACAAATAAGCCAGAACGCCACATATTTGTTCCTGAAACATGAAAAAATATTTTGAAAAAAAGTGTTTATACAGGGTGTACCAGAGCTAGCAGCAGAAACTTGGCCGGTAGATTTCTGACTATGTTATAAGTCTAAAATGTTCAAGCAACCATGACCTAATGTCAATAGTTATGGTGATATGCACTATCAAAGTTTGCATTTTTTTAAAAATATTTTTGACTCAACTTTTCAAAAGTTAGTTCAACTTTTTTCAAAAAATAAGTAAGAAATATTGAAAAAATGCAAACTTTGATATTGCATATCTCCATAACTATTGATATTAGGTCATGGTTGCTTGAACATTTTAGACTCATAACATAGTCAGGAATCTACCTGCCATGTTTCTGCTGCTAACTCTGGTAGACCCTGTATATTGAGGAACAAAATAAATTGTTTGATTATCTGTGTGGAATTTCAAACGAAGACAATCGATAATTTGTGATGCCATTTTTCTTGCAGGCATTATGTATTTTTTCAGCCTTACTCGTATTTAGTGAAATACGAGGGAATATGAAATTAATGTACCTATACAATAATCTAAATCACGGGCAAGGCCAAGAAGTAAATGTAATATTATTTAAATACATAATTCTCTGTAACAATATCCATCGTTGACGCTACGAAGACGCTAGAGGCGCTGTTTTCACAGCCGTAACGCGCGGTCGAAATATGTATATTGAATTTTCTGTATAAGAATAGGTATTCAATATCGTGGTGCATTTTTCGAGAACACTTGCACTGTCGAAAAATATTGTCGTTAAAGAATTATTAAAAACCAAAAATTTAAAACAATTAAACATTAAAAAAATAATTTATGTAAAATAACTTTGCACAACAGAATTCTGTATTTTAATTTATATATATTATAACTACTAATTAATGTAAAGCTAAAATTCTAACATGTATTTATAGCTTGTAATAAATAAAATATTTTACTATTTGAACATGTGTGTTAGTTTTATTTTTACTGTCTACTTTTGTTTGAATTTTGCCTTGATTTTATGTATTTTTGTGTATAATTTTCTTTTTCTAATAAAGACGTGAGTCTTTCACCCATTCACTGTCAGTCTCAAGGTGTGAGACGGACAATGAATGGTTTTTGTTTCAGCGGCCGTGCTGCCCTGCACCAATTTATACGACCGATGCGAGGCAGAACGCTTTTGCTAAGTAGTATTAAAAATGTCAACCAGGCGACAAATGAGCAAGACCGATACGTGAGCTTTTGCACTTAAAACGGTCCTGGGTAAGCGTTGGGTACCATTCACTGTTTGAACATCAAAAAATTGGAAGAGCGTGCACTCATGTACGCTCGATAGAAGTTATACTTCTTTGGCATGATTGTGATAATTGATATTTACATATTGGTTAAAAATGTATATTGATACAATAATACGATGTCTAGGGAGATATAAATATAATGGATAATACTTTAATGAAGTTAAATTGTTAATATTTGTTTTTGAATTGGTTCAAATGTAATTTTTGACTTTTGTTCCATATTCGTGACGTCACGTTGGCAAGAAATCGATTTTACAAAACACTGATTTTTTCTTATGTGGCAACACTGATTTGTCTCTACGAAATCAATCCTACCTCCATATATGTTACCCTTTTTTTCGTTTCGATAAAATATCAGTTACTTTTTCGTATTCGACCCAACCTCGCTTTTTCGTTGTTGAACTGACAGGACAGATTCTCGTCTCGTCTCGATATTTAAGTGTGCATATAGATTCTCTCGTCTCGTCACCGCCGGATAACCAGATTATCCTGTGTTGGATCCAACCGAGTGAATGAAGTGTTTGGTAGTTTAGAAGGGGCGCCGAGAGAGATTAAGGTGAGTCGAAAGGTCCCTCCATCTCGTAAATTAGTCCACATATCGTATCGTCGTTACTCTTAACCTTCCCTAATCCTAATCCCATTTCCCTCCATTACCTCTTTATCGTGTACAGCTTATGATAGCTATAATTAGAGATACAAGTCTTCGAATCGATGTTTCACGTCATTGTCATTTTTGACAGTTTGATGGATGCGCGCGCATTTCGTGGTCTCGCATTCCCGAATATATGCTGCTTCCCGCTACCTCCGTTACAATACAAATTTTACCCTAATACGCCAAAAGAAAGACAAAACCGATTCAGATGTCCTCTTGCTTTGTGCGCCCTGACGCCATTTGATTCTTACTATATCCGCTTCCGTGCCATACGGATTACATAATTATATTTCGAAGCGTTTGTATCGTTGCTTCAGAAATACATTTAAAAGCGACATTTTCCACGCATCTTACCAAAAAGTGTGTGTTTTGTGGCAAGTGTCAGATGGTCCATTACGCCCTCGTCATACAAGAGGGGCGCCTCAGTCGTCGGAGCTGGCGCTCTTTGTAAGGAGACACTTCCGTCGCGCAAGAGCGTGCCGTCCTTTGTAAATCTAGTCGTGGTTTATTTCGGATCTGGTCGCCGCGGTGGCTGTGGACGTACACCATATTTTTGGACACTGCGATTTGTTTATGAACTAAAATAGGCTAAAAGTAGAATTATACATAAAAAATTCTAATGGGTATTTTTTTAGAGGTAGGTATATAACATTAAAATGAAGTAAAATACATCAAAACCATGGTAGTGGTAATGGCAATCAGGGATGTGAATTATTTTAAATACATATATTTGAAATGCAAATACAAAATGCAAAATACTCATTTTTATATTGTATTTTTTTTATTTTATTTTTTTATTTTAGGAATCTCAACAGTATACAATTTATAATAATAATACATAACGTATTGGGTAATTCGTAGACCAGTTATAGAGATCCACGGCATAAAATATTAATTCAAGCAATAAAGAAAACATATATTAAATAGAGGGATAGGAGTGGGAGTTAGAGAGGGAAGTGGAGTGAGGTGTATGGGATTGTGGCTGAGTGGAGTGCGTGTGTATTCTGTGCGTGACGTTGTATATAGATATGGGGGTATGTGCAAAGAGTGATGAGAGTTTGGCTGTGGTGTGTGTATGATGATGGTCGGTCTCAGTTAATCCGGTGAAGATATAGAAACAAGTAATACAAGCGGTTTAAATACGATTTTTAAGAGCAGAGATGTTGGTATTAAATATATCAATGTCATTGAAGTGGTCATTGTATGCTTTGCATGTTCGCTGGATGAATGAGTTTTGTGCATAAGTGGTTCTGCTTATGGGTACATGGAAGAGCACAGACTGTCGGGTTCGCCTTGATGGAGCGTGGAGAGAAACCAGCTCCAATTGGCTGGGACAGTCAATA
>JADDOH010019673.1:0-14261 GCA_016648135.1 Agrypnia vestita | reverse complement strand
TATACTATAATTATTATTATTTTTAAACGAAAATTTGATAGATATTCTTGATAGTCGCCGCGAGTCTGCCTGCAAAGTTTCAGCTCGATTGGATCACGGGAAAAGGGTCAAAAATCGATCCAACGTTTTTTCGACGGCAAGCCGGCAAGCAAGCATGCAGACGCCACGAGTTAATATAAAAGGAGTAAAAATTGATGTGTATTGAGTATTTACACTAAGCATGCGTATACATTAAATATATAAAAAATATATATACAAATCCCTTGTGTTTGAAGCGTTGCGCCCAGGGAGGCGCGCTGCTGGTCCGCGTAACGGGCGCTAGTTCCATAGAGAAAAGCAAAAAGCCCGATTTATGATTGCATATGTTACTTTAACGTTTGTTTGTTATTACTTTCCAGCCCCTGTCCCGGTTTATCGCGATACAATTTTGATAATGGGATTTTTCTCCATATTACATTCTCGCTGCTCATCTAATAACCCCGACTTTAATGTCATTCCGTCCAATCCCAAGATTGCAGAACATGTCCTGATCATATCAGGACGGAATGGGAATTTCGGAATTCAATTTGCGTAATAGATAACTGCGCCATTGTCCCATATAAGAGACGCCTTAAATGTGCGGACATTTTATTACACTTCACTGCTAATGCCTATAAATATGGTAATATTAGAGCTACAGCGTGGATTACCGATTTTCGGTTAATACATTTCTAATTAAGTTAGTTAAGTTTAAAAAGTCTTTTTTATATTTTTTAATGAAATGATCTTAAAAATCTCTGAAAATCCTTAGAATACCCTCCAAAATTTATAGGGAAATATTTAGTATGAGCATTTAATTAACATGCATTTCAGACAACCAGTGTAGAATCAGAGAAAATTTTCTCTTTTTTTTCAATTGATTGAGCAAGTTTGTAGATTAACATTTTAAAAATATTGATTTTATTATTTATTCATTTCACCTACATGTTTCGGAAAAACCTTTCCGTGGTGTTTTATAAATGTCAAAATATCATGATTTTTTGATATGATATTTTGGCATTTATAAAACACCCTGACGATGGAAAAGTTTCTCCGAAACATGTAGGTGTAATTAATAAGATGCAAACAGATAATCTTTGCCATATCATTATTTAGAGTTGCAACCGTAGATGCTCCAAAATTGGCCTTCTGTTATACGAGTAGCATTCTGTGTTTGGATGACGTGAACTTTTTGTTTTTTACGTCCACAGCATGTTCAGCTATTCTGGCGGATGTCTTCCGGTTGGTTCGTCCAAAGTAACTATTATCGCAGGTGCCGCATGGTACAGTTGCCGGCAAACTTCTTGAAATTCTTTGGCGTAGTGGGGGAATGCGCAGAAGACGAAATTTGGGTCTCGTTGGTGGAAAGGTAGATGTGCAAACTTCCCCCCACTACGCCGTAGAATTTCAAGATGTTTGCCGGCTACTGTATCTCCTATATTCCTTGGGATTCCAGAGGGACGATATCTTTTGCGTTTCTCAGTAGAGAAGCAATCTTATTGTTTGTTTTGAATGTTGTTGTAATGTTGTGTCTTTTAAAATATTTACTGATTTTTTCTGAAGATCCATCGATGTACGGTAAGTGTACCGTGGCTTTGGGGGGGTTCTGACGGTTCATTTTTGCATTTTTTACCGTTCTGTCTCAAGACTCAAATGTCAGTCCTTTTAAAAGCAGGGCGCATCTTCAAATGTTCTTTGTCTGCTATTCGTTTCACTCTAGTGATTAAGGTGTTGGCTAGAGAAATTATGAGCGCGGGGTGGTGGTTCGAGGTGGCGTTAAGGTATCTGTTTGTGTGCGTGGGTTTTCTGTATACTATATGTCCGAGTTTACCGTCGTTCTTTTCACAAGAAGTACTTCAATAAAAACTAGCTTTGAATCGTTTTCGATCTGCATTGTGAACTGAACAACTTTGTGGTTACCGTTAAAAAAGTTAAAAATTGGTCAAGAGTTTCCTTTCCATGCGGCCAAATGACAAATATGTCATCCACGTATCTGAGCCATTTGGAAGGCTTGAGAATAGCGTCTTTCAGTGATTTTTCTTCGTAATCTATATCTATAAAACTCAATGTCTGTCTGTCTGTCAGTCTGTCTGTCTGTCTGTTCTCTATACAAATCCACACCATTTGTCCGATATACTTTAAGACCCGGCGGGTAACATAGGCAACATTTCCCCCCTATTGTCATACCCCTTCCCCTCCCCCTGACATTTTTTCGATGCAAATCTGTACCGTTTGACCGATCGGACTCAAAATTTATTCTCTAGGACTCGGCGGGTAATATATGCGACATTTTCCCCCTATTCTTTTAACCCTCCCCCTCTCCTAATATATTTTAGATGCAAATCTGTACCGTTCGACCAATCGGACTTAAATTTTGTAAACTTATTCTTTAGGACTCGGCGGGTAACATAGGCAACATTTTCCCCCTATTCTTTTACCCTTCCCTCTCTCCCTGATATATTTTCGATGCAAATCTATAACGTTCGAATCGAAACGTTTTCCCTCACAAATTTATTTTTAACTGAAATCCTTAACCCATGCAACGCCGGGTATGAACAGCTAGTAATCAATAATTTTGAAAATGTTAATGGCAACTAACTTACTGTAATTATAAAAATGTCTATTAAGGAATAAGAAAATGGGTAATCACAAAAAGATTGGTCAAAAAAATATTTTTTTGGAATTTAGTAAAAATGAATAGAAGAAATTAAAAACAATTTATTGCCATAAGTTGATAATGCATTTATTCCATTAATATGTAGATATTTACTTCATATAACTTAAAAATATTGTTAAATATTAATAAATACCTTAAACCTAGCTGAGCTAAAAATATCGTTTAAGTTTTAAAAATAATTCATAAGTTGGAAGATTTTTACTTCCTTTCTTTTAACTCGTGTCGTCTTTTTGCTTAATTTTTAATCCTTTCCCCGTGATCCAATCGAGATGAAACTTTGCAAGCAGACTCGTGGCGACGATCAAGAAGATCTATGAAATTTTCGTTAAAAAAATAATAATTATAGTATAATTTTGGATTTTTCCAATTTTTAATGGTTTTTTCATACAAGTGTATGGAGAGACACGAAACCCGAAAATGAGAAAGGGAATATTGTAAAAACTTCTTTTTTATGGGATACTTTTTTTGCAAATTAAATTTTAAAAATTCTAATTCACTTTATAAAGTAAACGTATATTGAAAGAAAAAAAAAATACTCATATTGTACAATCTTTGCAAATGTAATTATAACGTTATATTTTTGAAATATATAGGATGTTGCAAATTGTCAAATGAATTATTATGGTTATTATTTTGTTATCAATATCAATAATAAAATAAAAATTACTAGAAAGAATAATGTTAATAAAGAATCAGAAGATTAGCAATTATTGGTAACACAGAAGCAATAGAGCGCTCTATTCTTATAATAAAATATAATACCAAAAATACACAGTTTTAAACAATCATTATTGAGTCATGTACCTACTTAATCCCTAGTAGGTAACGAATTGATCGTTGAGCAGTAGGAGGGCATCTCCAGAGGAAATTAAAATATACTTTAACTATCAGTGAATACTTACAATTGCTTTTCTATTACTTTTAGCAAATCCAATGTAAATCATTAACTCATACTCAGCAAAATCCATGATTCATCAATGATTATTGTTGCTAATATATATTTTTATTTTTTATTTAGCTTAATAATTTAGTTCCACATATAATGCTGTGTGGGCTAATACATGATTTCACTTGGACATGTTGCATTCCATCTAATCATTTAAAAGTTTTTATAATATAATTTTTGCACTTCAGTTTAAACCTCCTTATATTCTCCATGTTTTGAATTTCCTTTGGCAGGCTATAGAAGATTTTTATACCTTTATACATCATACAATTTTGTGAGGTGTATTTATTTTTCTTTGGTAGTCTTATGTTGTCGCTTCCTCTTGTATTGTAGGAATGAAAATCCTTATTCATCTTCATCCTGTCATCAAAGTATTTGGGTACTAATCCATGTTTAATTTTAAATATTTGTACCATTACGTTGTATATTATTCTTTGATTTACAGTTTCCAGTCCTAGGGCATTCAACATTTTTGTTATTTTAGTTCTCTTGTTACACTTCAGTATTATGCGCATCGCTCTGTTTTGTACTATTTGTAGTTTCTTTAGCATTCCTTCGTTGCTTATAAATAATAAACTGGAACAATAATCTATGTGCGGGAGAATCATAGTTTTGTATGTTAATAAACTTGTATTTGGTTTTAAATGCCTAAATAATAAAAATGCAAGATTGCGTTCAGACGTCCCAGGACATATTCTGGCGCCATCTCTGGGCGCGCGAGGAGCCCCGAGAACTTCCTCCCCAGAATTAACAACGGAACACTGTATCAAAAAGGCTATTTAACTTAGCTTGGCTTGCTACGTAAGAGGCGCCGTTGTTCGTCTCACATTAGTTTAATTAAATCTATTTCAACAACAAACTTTAATTAAATTCAAGTGTTGTATGGAGCCCGCGCTTGGAGTGGGTACGGCCGGGGACAGGGGTGGGGGTGGAGGGAGAACTAAAGGTACACTAACACTAGCTGGAAGGGAGGCTAATGGAGAATTCGTCGTTTTGGTAACATTAAGAATTACACAATTCTACGAAAATATTGTAGAAAATAAACACACTTTCTTTTGTGTATAGTTTTCTGGGATATTCTGCCGTGTATGTGACCTCTCTGGCCAGAGAAATCACATATACACGGCAGAATATCCCAGAAAACTATACACAGAAGATTCTGAACGGCCGTGAAAACCTAAGGACATTTTTTACATTTTCTTTTGCCCTTCAATATACCTTCTAAATTATACCTTGTAGCGTTTTCTACATTATTCTGCAATGCATTTCCGGTCATTCTGGTTAATTATTTTTACCCCATGCAGCTGATAGATATGAAATAATCATTCCTATTTCACCCCTATTTTTGGGTCAAATAGGGGTGAAAATATTAAATACTAATAATCTAGATTTAAAATTGAATAATTTAGAAATTTTTTACATTAGAGAGGTGGTGAATAATATAGTACCTCTCATTAATAACCAAATTAATTTTCCATATAGCCCTTTGTTTAATTTAACGTTCACAAAATATGTGGTAACACCCACTTTAGACCCCGCCCCCTCTCACTCTCTATCGTTAGATTCCTGAATTGTTAAGTAGGCTATAATCAGTGCATGCTTATCTCTGACAAGATTAACACGCATGTGATCAAGTATAGTGATATGTCTAACAATACTATTGTTGGAGTGTATAGTGTTGTGAATATAGTAGTGTAGTGTTGGTCCTGATGAAAAGATGGGTACGTCTCGAAACCGGTAGACCGTAAATCTGGTAGTGGGTTTTACTTAGTTTACTAACATTCTGTTATTATGTCTAACCACAAAGTTAATGCTTTAAATATTAATAATATTAATATACTTTAAATATTATTAATAATAATAATAATAAAATATATTTGGGATCATCAAAAAAAAATTTTAATTTAAATATTATTCAGAATATTTTGAGTTTGTTCAAATCTTTCAGAATAATATTTATAATAGGAAATAATATTTCCTGGCGTATCCTAGTGTAGTAATTCGGATGAATATCATTACACAGAAAAAGTATATTGCTTTCAAAAATTACGTAAAATCAATTGTAGATTTTCTCATTAGTGACATTGACGACATCTGTGGGAATTCAGGGAATGAAAATGGCTTTGTACAGGCCGCATGGAAAGGTTGTTACAATGCATATATGAAGTGTGGCATGTAATTCAAATATATACAACTTCCAAAAATTGGTAGGCATGGTATATTCTATCGTGGGTGGAAATGGCGAATGTTACATTGTGTAAAGTGATCACTTAAGCCAACCATACGATAGGTCATAAGTCCTATATACACCCAAAAGACTTCTTCACCTACTTTCCCATAAAAAACTACAGTTTCGTCTCTGTGAGACATCTATAATATACGTTAATTGATTAAATATTATTATTTACATACCCGGCCCTACTAGGACGGGGGAACCAAACCAAAGTCTCTTCTCCTCGGGGCGCGCCTCCGCTCGCCTCCGCTCGCCTCCGCTCGCCGCGCCTCCGTCCAGTGGGCGAGCGCGTGTTCAGCTTAGTTTGTAAGGAATAACTAAGGTTGAAGTAATTATCACAGTTTGTAAGGAGCGCGGAGGCCTGCGCGGGTTATAAGCGCATTTATATAAATGTATATTGTGTGTTCTACTAATATGAAACGCGATTAATTAAAATTATACCGACTACGCGTTTTGTATACTCTTTCGGAATTAATTAAAACTCTAGCCCTAATGTAAATTGTCTGGTGATGATATTTCGGTGATTCTGCCACTCAACTGCTTCTTCGCACAATCATTATTAAAACCCTCATAAATCATAGCGGCTTGAGACTGACAGTCTATTATAATATTATATTCCATATAAAGTGAGCAATTTCTTCTTCTTCTTATCCATTCAACATTGGCTAAGACACTCTACAATAGACTAGCCAACTTTCACTCCAGGTTCTTCATCCGTGATACTCTCCTTCTTCCAGCAATTTTTCCGTACATTATGTAATGCAAGATCTGATACATGTCCGAGATATTGAAGTTTTTGGTATTAGCAAGTTTTACATATTAACCGAATACCGAACCGCATAGTAAGCGCAAATCGCTGTTTTTTCCGCCTACAAAAGCAAATAAAATCCAGACTGCTGTCCAGAAACACCGAGATATTAGTGTACAAAACGCTTATTAGGCCAGTGCTCACGCACGCAGCTGAGACATGGGTACTAACTAAGAGGAATGAGCGAGCACTGGACGTTTTTGAAAAGAAAATTTTGAGGCGTATCTTCGGACCGGTTCTAGAAAATGGACTTTGGCGCAGACGTTACAAAAATGAGCTCTATACTCTATTTAAGGAGCCAAACGTCACAAAATTTATAAAACTGGGAAGACTTCGGTGGCTGGGTCACGTGGAGAGAATGTCCGAGCATCAAGCACCAAAGTCTCTGCTGAACTCAAGGCCAATAGGGCGAAGGAGCTTAGGAAGGCCAAAATTAAGATGGAGAGACAACGTCCTCAAAGATATCTCTGCCTCAGAGCTTCGAAACTGGAGAGAGCTGGCACTAGACCGAGATGAGTGGAGGAAAATTATTGAGGAGGCCAAGACCCACCAAGGGTTGTAGTGCCAAGAATGATGATGATGATGACATATTAACCGAATCAAAACATTTTTCTTCGTAATTTTATACATCCAGCTCATTTTGAGAACTATCCTCCCAACCGGTAACCCTAACTCAAAAGCTCAAGTTACTTCGTCATAAAAAACATGAAATATTTCATTTTCGGCTTTTCTGGTGGTTAAAAACGTCACAGACACATTGCAGATTAGTGCAGTGTACAACGAATTAATTTTAACAGAATAAAATGAAAATTAATTATTTGAGTGTAAGTACTTCACTTCAATAATAGTGATCTAAAAACGATCTCTACTTTAACGTCGACAAAAAATGCAACTCAATATTTACTGTATTATGAGTTGCTTAAAGCGGGTTACACTTCTGATTCTAGGTTTCGCTTCTGAGCATTATCGGAGGAAATATAGTTTCAAACAATATTTTTATATGTACTTTCTGAGGACCCAATTATTGGATTTTTTTAATGATTTTCACTGTGCATAAAAATTTCTGAGCTATTCTGTCGTGTATCTATGATGTTTTTAATCAACAAAATATCGTATATATTAAAAATCAAGTTCAAATAAAAATCAAATGACAGAGACTATCAGAGTTTCCACAGAGTCAAGAAGTTATCTTTTAAAATATAACAATAATAACGTAACAATTTACCAAAAAAAATTTTTAAGAAAAAATTAAGTTAAGAATACGAGATCTGGATAAAAAAAGAAGCTGTATTAAAAAAAAAATTATGTCCGAAGTGAATATCCAAAGAGTTTTAAAATAATAGATTGATGAATTGAAGATTTACGAGTCGCCAAATAGTGTTGAATCTATAAAAATATTGTTCAGAATATATAACGGTCTATAAAAGGAGTTAAAAAATTTAAAATTATAAATTTCAGGCGTATTCTGGTGTATGTGTTAAATAACTCGGAAGATTATCATATTATATACATTAAGAAAATTGCGTTAAGAAAAATATATTAAAGAATATTGCTTAACATTCCACTTTAAAAATAAAATATAGAGGTATTATTACTGGCCGCGAAATCTATGTGTACTATGTCATGGAAGAAACCATAGATGTCTCTAGCATTGTCTCTTTGAATATTTAAAGAAACTGATTTAGAGCATGTATATAATTTTCAACAATTTGATAATATGTGGACGGAATTGGCGAACGTTGCACTGTGTAAAGTGATCACTTAAGCGAGCTCATACAGGTCGTAAGCCCTGGGCCACCCTATAAAAGACTTGTATTGGCAATGGAACTAGGCAACCTGTCGCTGCTGCATGACAACGCGTGGCCACGTTCCATGTTCGCTGGGTTGGGAAACTCACTCTCAGATTACCATTTTTTCCTGTCCCTTCGACACCACTTAGTTGATTCGCCGAACTTTTACCAGATGGGATTCTCCAGCTGCTTGGTCGATGGCAGAAATGTATCAACTCGTATCGTGATGGAGATTATTTCGCAAATTAAACACAATTAATTTATTAAACCACGCATTTTTCGAGAAAGGCCAGTTGTATTTACTCCCTTTATATTAACTCGTGGCGTCTTCTTTCTTGCTTGCCGGCTTGCCGTCGAAAAAACTTTGGATCGATTTTTGACCCTTTTCCCGTGATCCAATCGAGCTGAAACTTTGCAAGCAGACTCGTGGCGACGATCAAGAAGATCTATCAAATTTTCGTTAAAAAAATTAATAACTATAGTATAATTTCGGATTTTTAGAAATTTTAATGATTTTTTCAAATTGGAATCATTAGAAAAGTTTGATTAGCAACGGCGGCCCGATAACGTCGCGGAATATTTTCTAAATTTGAATTACTCCGTCGGTATACATAATAGGTACTTCACTACGAATTTCGAAAATCTAAATTGACCGACAAATGTTTTTAGAATTTAATCTTCAAAGCATGAAGTGTCTTATCAAAGCTCAAAACATCTGACATTTTAGAAATATATTAAATTACTGTAAGTTTAGTGTTATGTTATATGTTTTAATTCGTCTTTAATTGTTGTTATATTTTACGAAGAAAGGGAGTATAATAAAAACTTGGTTTTTATGGGTTATTTTTTTCTTATTCCTCTTACAACATAAATAAAATAACACTTAAGTCCCTACCGATTATTAAAGATCTAAAAATTATTTTCAGTCGTCCTCTCAAGTTTATCTATCACGTGAACGATATCGCAACGCAACTATCAAAAAATTTCGGTATCATTCGTGGAACAACAAAACACAGCACGATACTATACGGTCCGTACCAATTAGCAATTTATAAATCCTTCGCCAAAATTTACTGAAATTCTCAATCTGGTTACCAGATTACGAAGTCCATAACTAGTGAGTACAAAAAAAAATAAAAATATTTCTGAAATCTTTTATTTATCAAGAAGAAGAAGTTATTCTTTTGATACTCAAAACTTTTGATTTTTTTGGAAAAATACAAAAAATCTTAAAGCAGTCAAAAAATCAATAAAAAGATTAAAGCAATTTACAAAAGAGTTAACAATTAACTGAACACCGCCTCAACACCACCGATCACCGACCCTATTAAAACCATAACAGATATACACATCATGGTACAGGACCTCTTTAAATAAAATACCATTGAAGATGATTGATAATTGTTTGAGTGTGTACCACTCACTTATCTTAAATAAGTCATAACAACGTAATAATCATTCAGTGACAACTTTGGTGGGTTTGCCATGTAGTCAGAATACCAGAAAAGTAAAGGAGTTTATGTACTCCCAGTTTTCTCAGAGCAACGTTGACTTGGAAACTTAGAAATGGAATTTCAGCAGCATGCTGTAATCAAAAGGAGAAGGCTTAAAAAGGAAGAAACACAAACTGGCCAATCGCGGCCACTGTCTTCCCTTGCCCAAGATACTCCAGAACTTTATGATCCAGGATTAGACTATTCAACGACCCAGTGACCCACAATTGAAGGACAGCCGATCATGATGACTACTTACGCGCGTTACTATTCCGATATCTTACCTTGTTACCTTTAAATCCATATGCTTTTTGTAAATTTGTATCGTTACCTACAGTATAATTGCTTCAAACACGAAGTAGCGAAATCGAGTAGCGAGATTTAAAAATTATTTTAAAGCACACATAGATATAGACTTTTTATTAAATGTGTAAAAATATTATAATTACGTAATAAAAAAAAATAATTGATTGGGTAATTTAAAATTAATTAATAACGAGTAATTTAAATAATTAATTGATTACTTTGAAAAAATATTGCATACAATATTTGTGCACATTTAATATCTATATATTTTTTTTATTTAAGCATACACATACTTTAATATTTAATTTGTTTAATTTTTCATTTAATTACATAATTATTTTTAGTTTGTGTAAAATATATTCACTGTCTCTTTAGACCAAATAGGCCGACCTCTGTTGTAAAGGATATATATATATATATATTGTATATAGCTGTTTAGCATAAATATCTAGTATAATTACTCGTAAAATTTCATTGATTATCGTGAATAAGTTTATCAATATGTTTATATAAATAATAAATTTTTGTTTACTATTTATAAAAGATATTAAACAAATATTTTGTTAAATTTTTTAATCACTCCACCAAATTAAAATTTATATTTGGTTTGGTCCAATATTCATGATAGGCAGGAATATGTATTTCAAAATAATTTGTTCATCTGTCCACATCGCTATTTTACTTGTTTTTTTTTCATACTGACACTATGACACTGACATGGCTATATGTTAAATTTTTCATCGGAAATTTTGACGATATCTCTTTATACCTTTTTGTTTTGTGTTAATATTTTAATAAAAAATGTATAATTCCAGTGTGAATGTAAGTTGCGGACTGATTTGCCAATACTGTCAACTTTGCTCGCTGGCTGAGCTCGGCTTTTCTATGTACGGGATAATACAGGGATAGTGCTGCCAATCACCATGATTTCGGATTTCATCTCAGCCTCATCCCTGCGCGCTTTGTTTCCTCGTCGACTTTGTCGACGGCTATTAGTAATTCCTCTAGTGATTTACAACACTAATTCACGACAACAAAACAATAATATGACTATCTGCAGTTGACTATATGTGCGTTTATCTTCGTACTATGCGCACTTGTCCTATGTACACCTGCATTGTATGTAGTTGTCACGGAATGGTGATTTACAACACTAAGTCACGACAACAAAACAATAATCTGACTATCTGCAGTTGACTATATGTGCGTTTATCTTCGTACTATGCGCACTTGTCCTATGTACACCTGCATTGTATGTAGTTGTCACGGAATGGTGATTTACAACACTAAGTCACGACAACAAAACAATAATCTGACTATCTGCAGTTGACTATATGTGCGTTTATCTTCGTACTATGCGCACTTGTCCTATGTACACCTGCATTGTATGTAGTTGTCACGGAATGGTGATTTACAACACTACACGACACGATACTACAACACTACAAAACAATAATCTGACTATCTGCAGTTGACTATATGTGCGTTTATCTCCGTGTTATGTGCGCTAGTCCTATGAGCACCTGCATTGTGTGTAGTTGTCACGGAATGGTGATTTACAACACTACACGACACGATACTACAACACTACAAAACAATAATCTGACTATCTGCAGTTGACTATATGTGCGTTTATCTTCGTACTATGCGCACTTGTCCTATGTACACCTGCATTGTATGTAGTTGTCACGGAATGGTGATTTACAACACTAAGTCACGACAACAAAACAATAATCTGACTATCTGCAGTTGACTATATGTGCGTTTATCTCCGTACTATGTGCACTTGTCCTATGAGCACCTGCATTGTGTGTAGTTGTCACGGAATGGTGATTTACAACACTACACGACACGATACTACAACACTACAAAACAATAATCTGACTATCTGCAGTTGACTATATGTGCGTTTATCTCCGTGTTATGTGCGCTAGTCCTATGAGCACCTGCATTGTGTGTAGTTGTCACGGAATGGTGATTTACAACACTACACGACACGATACTACAACACTACAAAACAATAATCTGACTATCTGCAGTTGACTATATGTGCGTTTATCTCCGTGTTATGTGCACTTGTCCTATGAGCACCTGCATTGTGTGTAGTTGTCACGGAATGGTAATTTACAACACTACACGACACGATACTACAACACAACAAAACAATAATCTGACTATCTGCAGTTGACTATATGTGCGTTTATCTCCGTGTTATGTGCACTTGTCCTATGAGCACCTGCATTGTGTGTAGTTGTCACGGAATGGTGTACACGACACGTGTGCAGTTGTCACGGAATGGTGATTTACAACACTACACGACACGATACTACAACACAACAAAACAATAATCTGACTATCTGCAGTTGACTATATGTGCGTTTATCTCCGTACTATGTGCACTTGTCCTATGTACACCTGCATTGTGTGTAGTTGTCACGGAATGGTGATTTACAACACTAAGTCTCGACAACAAAACAATAATCTGACTATCTGCAGTTGACTATATGTGCGTTTATCTCCGTGCTATGTGCACTTGTCCTATGAGCACCTGCATTGTGTGTAGTTGTCACGGAATGGTGATTTACAACACTAAGTCACGACAACAAAACAATAATCTGACTATCTGCAGTTGACTATATGTGCGTTTATCTCCGTGCTATGCGCACTTGTCCTATGAGCACTGCATTGTGTGTAGTTGTCACGGAATGGTGATTTACAACACTAAGTCACGACAACAAAATAATAATCTGACTGTCTGCAGTTGACTATATGTGCGTTTATCTCCGTCTTATGCGCACTTGTCCTATGAGCACCTGCATTGTGTGTAGTTGTCACGGAATGGTGATTTACAACACTAAGTCACGACAACAAAATAATAATCTGACTGTCTGCAGTTGACTATATGTGCGTTTATCTCCGTCTTATGCGCACTTGTCCTATGAGCACCTGCATTGTGTATAGTTGTCACGGAATGGTGATTTACAACACTAAGTCACGACAACAAAACAATAATCTGACTATCTGCAGTTGACTATATGTGCGTTTATCTCCGTGCTATGCGCACTTGTCCTATGAGCACCTGCATTGTGTGTAGTTGTCACGGAATGGTGATTTACAACACTAAGTCACGACAACAAAATAATAATCTGACTGTCTGCAGTTGACTATATGTGCGATTATCTCCGTGTCATGTGCACTTGTCCTATGAGCACCTGCATTGTGTGTAGTCGTCACGGAATCTGACTTATCTTTCTCCGTATTTTGCATAAGAAGGTTATCGTTTTGCCCGCTCTGATTGCGTAGACATTTTATGTTAATATCCTTGTGGCTCCAGCAGCGACAGCGCAGCCATAATCTCCGGAATGGCTCTCCCGTGTAGCAAATATTGTCCCGCAATGATAACCCTTAAAGCCATGTATTCACTAGGGGACAAATCGCGAAACATTCCGCTCGACATGTCGCATCAACATCTACGCTCATGTTTCGGGGACAATGACGCGGTCAATTGACGTGCACACACCGGGACTCGCATATCTTGTCGCGGAAATGTCATCCGATGAGGTTATGGATGACAGCTGCGGTATCACATTTGGCGAAAACGGGGTTCCGCGCAATTCGAAATGTTTTTTTGGGTCGCAATTTCAAATTAACGAGGTTTTACTGTAGTAAATTGAATATTATTAAAAACAAGGTCCTTTTTGCAAATAATTATTGTTTTCCAGACGTCGCGGAAATATATCGCCCTATGAGGTTATGATGATAGCCGCGTATCTGTTTATGTTAATGAGTTTATCGAAAAGTAAGAGGAGAAAAAAGAGGAGAATGCGAAATTATTAACTGCAAAGAGAAAGAAGGACGGACATTCATGCGATCTTCGATCGATACAGCTCGATGAGTTCGAGAACGATTTCGTTTCCCCGCATTGTCATCTTGACAGATACAGCGCATGCGTATTCACTTGTAAACATACCACGTTGTACTGACGCTCCG
>JADDOH010019672.1:0-16279 GCA_016648135.1 Agrypnia vestita | reverse complement strand
TATTACCCGTTCTGTGATGGCTAGGCTATTTGTTGAATGTCGAGTTATAAGATGAAGAAGAAAAAGCGGCGGAATTGAATATATTGTCACAAGATATTAAAAACCGGGAGAGGTTGCGCGCAGTTTGAGTCTCTCGACGACAACAATACGATATAACATTCTGGTATGCACAATGGAATATTTTGGAACGTCTCAAATGTTTCACAAGTCTCTCAAAATATCTTGAAGGAATTTATCTATAAATATAAGGGCATAACGCTACCCGGGACCAGACATTTGTGACGGTTAACCCACGCCGTAACGCTAGTCACACTGCGCTGGTGTGTTAGTGATACCAACGATAATAAATAAAGGAATTCTCTACCGGGGCAAGAAGTTTATCCACGTGAACGAAATTTACCAGAAAGTGATTTAAGAAAGATAGAAATCTCATGACATACAAGAATCTTAATTCTTTTTAGCGAGGTATAACATATAATAAAAAATTGATTAATAATATTTGATAGTTATCATTGTTACAAAAGAAATTTTATGTATTTTCTATTAAATGAATAAAAAAGTTAATTAGTGGAAATTAAGAAACAGTGCAATAATTACTGGGAACATTTAGTGACCTTTTGGCAATACATTAAACTAAAACTTATTTTAGTGCTCTCATTTGCCTCCCACAGCCACGTCCGTAACAATATCACTAGACTTGAAAAATAAAAAAAAGGACTTCGTCTCGCAGATAAAAGCACAAAAAAGGTGACAGTACCTAAAATGTTAAAAAGGTAAAAGGACACATGACACACATACGCCTGAGCTTTTATTTCACGAATTACTAATGATGATAGTAAATTACCCATTACCACGTAACTAATATAACTTAATATTAAATATTTCATTTAAAATGCATTTTCCTTATCATTATCAATTTTTTTCGTCAATTATTTTATTCAGTTAATTTACTGGGTTAATGTTCCGTTGTTCCATGTTCTTCCATGTTCCATTCGACCTCTCTGGCCGATGTTTTGAATACCATTACAGGATCCATCATAAGGGATGTTGGGTGATGCCTTTGTAAATCACCCAACATCCATAAAAAATTCTTTTTCAAACACTTGTTTTGTTATTTTTTTAATGTGTTAATTTTTTTTATTCTCAATTTATTATTTTCAATTTTTACCTCCTTTTATAGACCAGTATTTATTATTAACAATATTTTTATATGTATGTTCTGAGAACACAATTAATTGATTAATCCACTGCAGGGTTATTTTTGAAGTAAGATAAATACAGAAGTCTCTCGGAAATAAAGCTATTTCTATGCTAAACATGTATGGAAGTCTATTGTACACAGATTTCACTAGTGAAATATTAAATATACGGAAGATTCCTATTTGGAACATTATAACTTTCGAAAAATCGATGTGTGAATGTTCTTACGATTGAATTGATAAACGTTGCATTATGTAGAGTAATCACTTAAGCAAGCTCATACAGGTTTTAAGCCCTTCATCATCCATCATTAAAAGACTTCCATACAAGATTCTCATATAAATAGCTTCGTCTCTGTAAGACTTCTTTAATTCATCTTAAATGTTTAAACAAACACAAGTAATATCAGTGTAACAATTATAATCCTATAACTGCCTTGCTGATAAAAAGCACTGCCACGTAATTATAAGCTTGATCCGAGAAGCAAGTGATATTTCTTACTTAAAGTATATATTTTCATATAATTAGTAAAAATGAACATTAAAAATGAACTTCACCACTTAAAAACTATGAACATGTTTCTGAGCCCATGGCCCCTTCGTCAGGATACAATGTATGTACAATAACAAATTCAAAATTAAAAATAATAAGTTCAGACAGTCAAAATATAAAAATTATATATAGGAAATGAATAATAATTAAGTACCTACTAACACTAAAACAGATAAAAGATATGTATTTGTAAAAAAGGACCTGGTTATTTAAAATGTAATATTAACACTTTTTCTTTTTTCCAAAATTTGTAATTTATTGAAGTGTAATTCTGAATAATTTGTATATAATATTTGTAAATCCTTATTAATATCAAAAGAATGTTTCATAGCCAAATGAGTAGAAAATACGGAAAAATTATTGGTACATAAACACCTCAAGTGTTCTTTAACTCTAACATAAAAATTCTACACGTTTTTCCAGTATAAAAACCAAGTTTTTATTATCTCCCTTTCTCATTTAAACAGTTTTCGTGCCTACTGTACGCATCGGGGTCATTACTGATTTGTATTGATTCCAATTTCAAAAAAAACATTAAAATTTTGAAAAATCCAAAATTATGCTATAATTATTAAATTTTGTAATGAAAATTTGTTAGATCATTTTTATCATCGCCACGAGTCGGATTACAAAGTTTCAGCTTGATTAGACAGCACGGGTTTAAAATCAATCCAAAGTTTTTCCGGCAGACAACAAACCGCAGACGCTCGTGTTAAAAGAAAGGGAGTAAAAATAATCACAATCATTACAAATCAATTTATAAACACCAGATTTTTTAAAAAAACCATTCTCATCCTTATTATTCAATATGTATTTTTCTAATTTATTATTAATATTAGGTCCTTACATATGAAATTGGCGTTTAGTATGGGAGGAACATAAAGCCGATTTTTTTTTATTATAATATATTTTTTTAATCAAAGTATGTACCATTGCTATCTATGCACTTTTGCCATCTCATAGGTAGTTTATCGATCCCTTTACTAAAAAAAACATTCGGACGGGAATCAATAAAATCTTTGAAGGCGGTTTGGACTGCCCCATCGGAGTTGAATTTTTTCCTTTGCAAGAAGTTATCCAAATTTCGAAAAAAATGGTAATCTGTTGGGGCAAGGTCCGGAGAGTACGGTGGATGTCTTAGACATTCCAATTGAAGCTCCTCTAATTTGGTAGCCGTCTGTTGTGCAGTGTGTGGTCTAGAGTTATTATGAAGCAGCAGTGGCCTAGAGCGATTAACCAGCCTCGGTTGTTTAGCAGCTAGCTTTTCCATCATGGTTTGCAGTTGCTGACAATAGACATCTGCCGTAATCGTCTGGCCAGATTTAAGAAAGCTGTAGTGAACGACACCAGCACTAGTCCACCAAACGCTCACAAGTAACTTTTTTGGAGTCAATTTTCGCTTGGGGCATGGTTTGGCTGGTTCGGCAGGGTTCAGCCATTGCGATGAGCGCTTCCGATTATCGTACAGGATCCACTTTTCATCACAGGTAATGATTCGATTTAAAATCCCTTCATTATTGTGCCGGTTGAGTAATGCAACGCAGCAGTCAACGCGCGTTTGTTGATTTGCTTCACTCAATTCGTGAGGTACCCACCTTTCAAGCTTTTTCACCTTACCAATTTGCTTCAAGTGGATTAAAACAGTTTTATCACTAACACCGCAGCCTGCAGCTAACTCGGATGTGGTTTGCGATGGATCCGCTTCCACAATAGCCTTCAAGTCTTCATTATCAACTTTGGTCTCCGGCCGTCCACGGGGCTTGTTCTGCAGGTCGAAATTTCCAGAACGAAAACGTTGGAACCAAAAACGCACTGTGTTTTCTTTTGCGGCACCGTCGCCATACACATCATTAATCCTTCGAGCCGTTTCTGCAGCACTGGTGCCACGGTGGAACTCGTACTCGTAAATAACGCGATATTTCAAGTTTTTCATTTTGTAAACTGAGTGACGCAAAGAAAAAAACAATTGAGGAAAAAACAAATGAATTATAATTTTCAAAACACAAATACATGAGTAAATAGCTGTATAAATTTGGATTTGGAATTCCTAGCCAAAGAGAAGATATTTGAGATCAAATTTGCCAGTACGGCAAAACCTCAATTTCATATGTAAGGACCTAATATATAAATGAAGAATCATGAAGCATTTGAAATAGCATTATCTCTAACTTTTCCAGAAAAACTATTCATTTTTGGAAAAGAAAGAAGTTTTTCTCTATCATCAAATGAAATCATCTCCGGTAATCGTACTTTAACAGTTTCCCGTCCCAATGAACAGTTACTATATCAGGCACATGATTTTGAATATTCGTCATTATAGCCGCTGCTCTTTCTTTCCTAATTTGAGATCGAGTCCTTTGAATGGATTCAATAATTAGAACGAATTGGATATTCGTCTATAGTGTGACCAAGCGCTTCTATGGCGGCCTGAAGAATATAGACGTAGTCTCTAATGCTCAGCTGACATCTGTCTAAAGCCGCAAACAATTTTTGTGAAATAAAATCCTTTCACGCTCTTTTTCTTGACGTTTCAATCGCTACAGCAGCGGTCGGATGTCTCATGCAAAGGTTCTTTGCCAGAACTATTTTCAAATTTTTTCTGTGATAGAAAATAATATAATGAAGTAGATAAGTTAGTTTTCTTTTTTCTTCCTCCATTTTGCATTCTTCTTCTTTCTCAGCTAATTTCTTATATTCGTCAACCAAGCAGTCTGGACATCCTGGTTCCCTCTGTTTCTGCAAGAACACTTTATGTTCCTCAATCTTCATTCCATCGAAGGCATCTACGTGTGCAATATCAAATAAGTTATCCAAATCCATTTGGAATTTTTCCGCTCGCCGTTTGTGTTTCTTGGAATATTGTACTATTATTTTAAGTTTTCGCAAAATATGATAAATATCAGCAAGTTTGGAAGTGATTTCGTGGGTATTCTAGCTTTTTTCCAGAAAATAACACATTCGCGAAGAACAAGATTAGAGTTTTCATTGACAGTCAATTTAACAAATATAAAAAAACAAGACCGCAAGAACTTGTCGATATTTTTATGTTAATTTTGAACCAGTTATTCAGTGATTTACCCCCTCAACTAAGAATATACCTTTTTAAGCACTTTATAATTCAGCCGACATTTTATTAAAATTAAATAAACTGTGTTGATATCGCGAATAATTGTATCCGAATGGCGACAAAGAGAGTGCGTGCCGCCCGCGCGCTTGTGCTCTAGCGTAACTTGTATGAAAATGTTGCGACACAATTCTGCACGGTTAATGTGTTCCAAATGAACTGAAATTCGGCATACAAGTGCTTTACAAATTATAATGTTTTACAAATTATTTTTAGCAAATCAAAAAAAATTAGACCCTATGCATTAAAAAATTTTCCAGTTGAAAAATAAGGGACTCCCTACTAAACACTATTTTAAGAATTTAATAAAATACAATTTGGTATACACCACTAAATATTTCTTTATTCAATATGAATAAAATACCTCTACATGTTACGGAAACGAATTTCCCTTCCTCAGGAGGATAAAACGTATACTAACTTAGTGTAGATATTGGTTATGTCAGCGTTGGTTTTTTTTTTTAAATTGTGAAAATGTTAAGAATAGGGTTGTTTGGAAATTATATTTGGCTATTTATTATATCACTAGCTGTGCCCGCGCGGCTTCGAACGCGTAGTTTTTTAGTACACTTTTTGGATCGTCATAGAACTTTCGCGAACCTTCTAGAACATTCTCCTTCCAGAACTTATGGAATGTAATTTATGGAATGTAATTTAAGAATTTAATTAATTTAATTAAAGTTTAATTTAATTAAAGAAATTTATGGAATGTACAGGAACCTTCTAGAGACACCGACACATTCCGCCACTCAGTTTAGAACCTTATAGAACTTTCGAGAATTTTCTAGAACCTTTTCCTTCCAGAAATTTCTAGAGCATGTTTTTCCGGAACTTTCTAGACTCACCGACACAGTCAGCGCGCCTATTTTGAAACTCTGAAGTCTGAAATCTGAAGCATTTGCGGCCTTCCCATAACAAAAAAATGTGCTAGAAAGCACATTTTCGTCACCCACTCCCACCCACGCACAGCCACCCCCACCAACCTCGCATATTTTCGATGTGACACCAAGGGCTATCCACCACCATAACAACCGGCGGGTGGATGTGGCCGGTTGTGGAGAAAACTAGGCGGATAGGGAAACACGGGTTTCTCTCTCTCTCTCTCTCTCTCTCTATATTTATATATTATATATATATAATATATATATGATTATTTCGTGTTAATATTTTTTCTTTTCTCCAAAACTTCCCCCCCCACCCTTTTACTTCTATTTACTCCGCCTACACTCCACCCCCTAGTTACTTTTAAGTCTATATAATGTTTATTTAATTTAGTATACGTTGTATCCTCCTGAGGAAGGGAACTTCATTCCCGTAACTGTAAATGTGTTGAACAAAGACAAATATTTAGTAGTGTATACCAAGTTATGTTTTATTTAATTATTAAATATGTTACCACAAAGTTATAAATCGTTCATTCAAGAAGTACTCTTTTAAGATGTTAGACTACCCTGGGTAATTGTTTACCAAGGGTTGATGAATAATTTTTATGAATTTTTGATTGGCACTTATTATGGCACATATAAAACTATTATTTTATTGGAAAAATGGCTGCGTCATGTCTATTTCCGTGGAGCTGCTCCTCTGCTCAATGACGTGCTTTCGCGGTTCGTTTACCTTTGTTCGAGACAGAAAATATTATATTTTTACTTATTAAAAAATGACATATCTACAATGGAACGTATCCGATTAGGAAAAAACCTTTTTCGTAAAATTTAGAGGGATTTAAAACAAATATTGTAAAATTAATTTTTAAGCATTGTTTTTAAAAAAAAATAGAGGGATTTAAAACGATACGTATGTTACATTGTAAATATTAAGTACATCGACAATTTTGCAATAAAATAATAAAAAATTAAGACAAATTGTAGAATATCACAGAGACGCAGCAATTTAAATGGGAAATGTGTATGGAAGCCTTTGCAGGGTGGCCCAGGCCTTATATCCTGTATGACCTGGCTTAAGTGATCACTTTACACAAAAAAAAAAAAAATATATATCAACAAATATAACAAAAATAGTTCAACATTTACCTTGAAAGGTGTCAATAAAAAATAATTATCTTTTTGAAAAAAATTTCCGTCTTTGTACCTACTGCCGGGGTGGTTAACCCCTTGAACTATTGTTAAGTACCTATTGTTGAAAAAGTTCGTAAAAAAATTTAGATTAAGGTCCGAATCCAGAATAAATACTTAGATGATATGAAGATTAAGGTAAGCCTTAAAAGTGTTATTTTGTAGTAAAAATGACGTTTTAAGGCTTACCTTATTTAACCTTTAAATTATCTAAGTATTGACTCTGGGCTATCTATTATCTATTTCGGCCTTAGAGTAGAAATGTTTACATGCACATAATAATACAGACTAAGGCTACATAATTTATAATAAAACTGTATTGTGTTAGAGATAAAAACCTTGAACGTACATATACATGTAATGGTTATTTAAAGTATCGATAAAGTCGGTCCCTCATGACTGAGGAAAGCATCTTCGTGATCTCCCGCCCTCTGAACCATTCTCCTCCCTTTCTCTGCAGATCTCAGCGCTATCACCAGAGGAATGCCCGTAGCTTTTTTCACTTGGTCGTTGAGAGTAGGAGTTCTTCCTCTTCCTCTTCGATGCTCAACGTGGCCCACCATAATAAACTCTTTCAGACTGGCAAGATGTCAGAAAAATTGGAGGATTCGTCTCAGACAGGTCGTTGAGAATCTCCGCTCGATTTTTATTTCTCACAGTATGGACACATTTGTGCGTCTTACTGAACACACAGTAGATATTAATATTAAAGTATTACGTCATCATGTTGCAAACGAGGGCCATACGATAGATTTCAATGCTATGTGTACACCATAGCTAACCTTAACCTAACATCATATACATATACATATATTGAAAAGCAATAGAAATATTTAAGCATGAAAATAACATGAACAGCAGAAATGACTCCATTAGAATTCCACACGCCTGGACAAATATCTTGGATACAGTGGTTCACATAAATATATTCATCCATTGCTATTTACCCAAACCAGGAAATTTTTTTTAAATATATTATATTTTGAAATATCATTTAGGAAAAGCCACCCTTGATGCCAAGCCCGGCTCAAGTTTTAAAGTCTTTTCATTTAATCTTTTGAAAGGTTTAAAACATGTCACAAAAAGTTTTTTAAACTTGTATTTTCGAAAGTATTCCTAAAAAATTCAATAATTTAATAAATGTAAACTGCCTCACAGCTGCTGTAAGTTTTGCCATAAACATTTCAAGTGACATTTTATTTTCCTTTTTAAATTTGTAAATAAGCTTTGTAAGAATAAAATATTAACTTAATCTCCGCGGATTAAATGATGCCATGGCATTGGAAAATATTTTTATTGGCTTATTTATGCCTTGGAACGGGGCGTACAAATCTTATTTATTGTCAAAGTTGTTTAAACCGACACCTTGTAAAACATAACTTCGGAATTTTTATGTATGACTATGACTTACAAAAGGCACAGAAAAAATGAACAGGTAAATGTATTTAAAAAAATTAAGGTTGGAAAATAATGAGATAATAATTTTAATATTTATTAAGGTACTTTCGTTTTTTTAACAAGAAGTTTCGGTACAAACTTTGTAGTAACTACTTACTTTATATAAAGTTTAGATAATAATGTCTCATGAAGGCGAGACCGAGATATGTTAAAACAAAGTCAATGTCATTGTACTATAAGCATCGAAAGTTTAACACATTGCAGTTTGAGCTGATTTAACACATGCATACGCAACGACTTTATTCGAAGATTGCCTTGCTGATTTCTGTGCTTGAAAATCGGACCAAAATAAGTTGTTTTTTTTTTAAATTCTAAAATACTTAGTAACGGTAACTAATTCGTGATATATGTGCCAGATTATCTAACTTTTATTATATAACTGTATTTTCTTTTAAAATGATGAATTTGTAGATTTAACCATGATTATATTAGCTTCTCCTGTTTGTTTGTCTGGACGGATTCTTATAAACGATATTTTACCCACTTACCACTGTGAAATTTTTATGATTAAGAATAGAAGGTCGTATTTTTTTAAAAATTGTATTTTTATTTATTCTTAAAATAGATAATATAATAACATTTATGTTTCATAATATATACATTGTAAAATATCATTTATAAATATATAAAATATCAAATATATTTCTAATCAAAAGTACGTATCACAAACTTTATTAGTTTTTTCTTAAGAATTTTCATATTTTTTTCGCCTCTAATATCCTCTGGCAGACTCACATACAACTTCATCCCTATGTACTTATGTATTAGGGTGGGCCACCGTTGTATGAAGAAAATTTTTTTTTATGTTTTCTATTAAGCACATCAAGAAAAGGGTGCTAAATGATGTTTTTAGCTTACTTATAAAATTTGATTACAATGGGATATCATCTTCTGCCTCCGGATTGACTTTAAAGAACACATATTTTGGAAAAAAATCTCATTTTTAACGAGTCTTTACAACAAGATTAAAAAAGTTTAAAATGCATAAAAAGTTTAATAATAAAACGAAATATACATGTACGAGTTAAATTTATTTGTTACAAGTAAGTGTTTACAAAAATGGCATTAATATTATTATTTTTTATAATGTTTGAAACAGCCGAAAAATCCTTCATATTATCGAATTTCGGCATGGCTTTCCGAGATAATATTTGTTTTTTTATAAAGCCTTCTCTCTCAGATTTTTTGCACAATGTGGCTGAAGCTTCTGTCACAGTCTTGACTGCTCTTTCAACGGCTTTCTTGCGGCATGGCAGGCGTAGTAATGAGAGTTCTCTTTCTACTTTTGAACGACAAACAATTGGATGTTTTTGTCAGGTATGGATTTCAATATTGATGGATCGGATATATTCTCCTGCCAGTCAATGAGATCTGTGTAAGACGATGCATCCAATTTTATAGTAGGTAGTCGAAACAAGTCGGTCAGCATTGCGATTAATAAATTTTCAGAGTGTGCGAAGTAACTGTTTCATTGAATTACAGATTCTATTATGGCTTTCAGTTCTGTGGACAAATATCCTATTGCAGTGATGAGTTTTAAGGTGCCGTGCTCCATCTTTACAGGAAGGGTGATTTTATATAGCAAACATGTTGGAGCGTAAGCCTTGACGACATACGTAGGAAGAATTACTAATTTTTAGAAGGAGATTGATTCCATTAAAACATACAAACGCAGAATTCGATTAGGGTGAGTTAGCTATCGGGCGTGAGACATTTTGCCTGGCGATTTGTTAACTAAATCCTTAGGAAACATGCCTGTTGAAATCGCTGAGACTATTCAGAATAAATATAAGGTATAAGGTTTTAGCACTGGCCAAACATATATAAATATGTTTCGTCAGTGCTAATACCTTGAACAGAAAACTCGGGTAACTTTGTTGAAATTCGTTGAAATCGAGCAATGGGCCTTTTTTCACATACTTCTAGATCTTTATCGATTCTCCCTGAAAATGTTTTGGGACCCGATTTGCCACCATCAATATGTAGAAATAAGTGCCGAAACAGTACTTCATTCATATGAAGTAAGCAGATAATCCACTGTAACGGTTTACCTAATCTGTTTTTAAGCATATGTATGACACCTCCATATTTACCATTGTTCACGTTAGTTCCATCATATGCGACAGCTACCAAGGACTTCATAGATATTTTTGATTACAAAAAAAAATCGGTGATTGCTTGGTCTATACATTTCGATGTGCCAGAAGCTGAAGCAAATGCAAATGCATTCGTAAATATTCTTACACTTACAAGACGAAATGTCAAACAATATTTAACTGGTACGGCGAAATTCTTGTAATTTCTTCTTTGGTATTTGAGGGTGGTTTTTCAAAGATTATTGAATTTCAAATGATACCTTTTCAACGTCACTTTTCAATTTTTTTTTGTATATTTCTTCAATTTTTGCAACGACAATATTCTCTATTTCCTAAGTAAGTGGCTTCATTATTAGTTTCATTATCACGTTTTATATTTTGCCGATTCCACTCAGAACTTTATAACATCTTCATAGGTTGGTAACATATTACTTTTAATATCACTTGAATCACCAAACAACGGACATATCTGCTTTTGACGTGTACGAACCATACTAGAAATAAGGAAAACGAGCCCGACACAACCTCGAGTAATTGCGGCCAGAGCTATACTGACACTGACTAAATACGTGAACAGGGCGCACGTACGCCCTAGGTGTTCCTCGACTCTCCCACACTGAACCCACTAACCCCTCATACTCGCAATCATGATATACATTGTCTATGCTTGAAGAAAGTTACGTTTATTGGTTTGGAATCCTAATGAGAACATATCTCGAAAAAAAAAGAAAAATCGTCATCAAAAAAATCAATCCGGAGGCAGTTAGACTTATCAGAATGTAATGATATTTTACATATGTTAATTTGAGATCATTTGGCACCTTTTTATTGATGTGCCCCTTAAGAAATGACAAAAAATAATTTTTGGCCCACCCTAATGTACATCACAGAAGTTTGCGATCTTTTTTTCATTCTGAATGGCAATCTCATTTCATCTTTTTTTCTTGCACAATGGTCATGTTCATGTTGTTTTTTTCTTATTTTTCTTACTAATTCAAATGTATTGTTGTGTCCATTAACAATTTTGTATATAAATAGAAGTACATTCAATTTAATTATTTGTGTAAATGTCATTATTTGTAGACTTTCTAACATCAATTTGATTCTGGTGTACCGATTTCTTTTTAGTATAATTCTTAATGCTTTATTTTGGAGTATTGTTAATTTTTTCAATTCTTTTTCATTAGCCAGAAATAGTATACTGCTGCAGTAGTTGATGTGGGGGACTATTATTGCGTTATATATATTTTTGCACGAATCTGTTTTAATATATCTTCTGATTCTTCCCAAGAGTGAAATTCGTTTTGCTATTTTTTTTGTTACTTAATTAGTGTTCAATGAAAAGTTTAATTTATTATCTATAATTATTCCTAAGTATTTTATATCAGTTGTTTCTTTGATTGCTTCCCCATGGATAATTATTGTTGGTGCATCTGGTATTCTCTTATTTCCTATGTTCATTATTTTTGTTTTGTTGATTTATTTATTTTCAGCCATATTGATACGTGATTATGGTCATGGTTTAGTTTGTTAATGATTTCTATGTAATTGTATCTTGAAATGTATACTAGTGCATCATCTGCAAATAGTCGAATTTTACAATATTTAAGTATTTTCACTATATCTTTAATGTAGATTATGAATAATATTGGTCCTAGAACTGAGCCTTGTGGAACACCTAAAGATATAAGGATTGGGTCAGATACTATATCACCAAGTTTTGTAGTTTGTTATCTATTATTTAAGTAGTCTGTAAACCATTTCAAAGCATTTTCTTTTATTCCAATTCTAGACAATTTTTGCAATATAGTTTCTCGATCTATAGTTTCAAACGTTCGTTTGAAATCCAGGAATACAGCAATGACAAATCTGTTTTTATCCGTATCCTTTTTCCAATCTTCCAGTACTATATTTAGAACCATTTCACAAGAGTGTTTACTTCTAAATCCACACTGTTCCTCACATAGTATATTTTCTCTTTCTAAATAGTAAACAAACTGTTATTTTAAAATATATTCCAGTTTCTGTTCATACTTTGGAAGCGTATTTGCTGGTCTTAATTCTTCACGTTTTTTAGTATTTTTAATCTTTGGTATTGGGATAACCCTCGAAATTTTTCATGATTGTGGAAAAATTCCTATGTTAATAGATTAATTTATAATATTTATGAGGTATGGACCAGATTTTCTCACTGCGCCAGATGACGGAAAAGTTTTTGGCAAAGAACCAAAAACTTTTTTGTGCCTTTGTGGATCTCCAAAAAGCGTATGACAGAGTGATAAGACGAAAGTTATGGAAGGTTTTGTCTAAATATGGGGTGAAGAGTAAACTCATACAGGCAATTGCATCCCTGTACGAAGGAAGTAGTGCTTGCGTGAGAATTAATGGGACATTCACATCATGGTTTGATATTACAAAAGGTGTCAAACAGGGATGCGTAATGTCACCATGGCTTTTCAACCTGTATATGGATAATTGTATGAAAGAACTGAAGGAACTAGAAGTTGGAGCGAAAATGGACGGACTCACCATATCCTGTCTGCTATACGCAGACGATGCAGTATTAGTGGCTAACAGTGAAGCTGATCTGCAGTGCTTGGTATCCAGGATGTCCGATGTATGCATGCAGAGTGAACTTCTGATGAATGTCAGCAAATCGAAAGTGATGGTATTCGAGAGAGACGAAAGAGTGACTAAGTGTGATGTAATTATAAACAACGAATGCTTAGAACAAGTGAACGAGTTTGTGTATTTGGGAAGTATGTTTAGTAGAGACGGCAAGGCTGAGAATGATATCGAAAGGAGAGTAACTGCGGGAAACAAAGTTAATGGTGCACTAAATGCAATTATGGCCAATAAGAATCTGTCAAAGGAAGCAAGACTAGCGGTAACATAATAGCGTTCTAGTGCCAACCCTTATGTATGGAAGTGAAGCCTGGAATTGGCAAAAGAGGAATGAAAGTAGACTGAATGCGGTTGAAATGCGGTCACTAAGACGCTTGTGTGGAAAATCTTTGGTCGATAGAGTGAGGAATGAACAAATTAGAAGTGAATGCAATGCTGGCTGTAGTGTGGTAGATAGAATAAAGAAAGGAGTGCTGAGATGGTTTGGTCATGTGGAACGTATGAACGAGGAAAGGATGGTTAAGAAAATATATGAGGCAAATGTTGAAGGCAACAGGAATAGAGGGCGTCCGCGAAAGACCTGGCACGATCAGGTACTACAAGTATTTGAGGATGGCCCTGTTAAAAGCCGCAACAACCGTAGAACGTGTATGAGAAGATGTATGAATGTGGCCGAAGCAAAAGTGGTGTGCCAGAATAGAAGAGTGTGGCGTTCAATCCTCTCTGCCTACCCCTGCAGGGAAACGGCGTGATGGTTAGTTAGTTAGTTAGTTATTTTTCTGTTATAGTTAGTGATTTTCATATCAACTTTATGGTTATCCCATCTGGACTAGGTTTTGATTTCATTTTTTTAATATAGTTTTTAATTGTTCCATAGAGATTGGTTTTAACTTTAGTCGAATTTATTTTTCTCTATAGTATTATTTTCATTTAAATCTGCGTTTGTACTAGATATGATTTTGTTTATTTCTTCCACACTATTTACAAAATATTTGTTAAATTTATTTGCGATATTAGATCCTTCTATTTCTGGAGGAAATTTTATATCTTCATTTATTTTGCTTGTGTCATTTTGCATTAATGACTTTATTATAGACCAAATATTTTGCGAATCGCCTTTTTCGTTCTCGATTTTAATTTGAAAGTATCTGTTTTTGTTATTTTTTAGTTAATTTGTGTATTTATTTCTATATATTTTAAATTTTTCCCAGTCCTCCTGATTTTTTGTTATTTTTGCTATTTTATATAACCTATCTCTTTCATACTGCACATTTTGCCAATTTTTATTGTACCATTTATTATATGTTCTTCTTTTTATTATTCTTTCTGGTACAATGCTATCAATTGTACTTTTAATATTGTTAATAATTGTTTTTACTTTTCATTAAATTCCATACCTGTTATTTCCCTCCAGTTGCACTTTTTAAGTTGTTGTTTAAATTATTCTACATCATATTTTGCATAGTTTCTAAAAGATGTTTGTGTTCTCGGAATCGAATTTTTAATTTTGTGTTTTATTAAAATTTGGATAATCGTATAAACAGTACTATTTTGGGAGAGTCTAGTAGTTTTACATTTAGTTCAAATACGTTTGTAATCACAAGATCTATCATTGTACTTGATGTTTGAGTAACCCTTGTATCTTCTCGAACAAGTTGTTTCATTCCGTCAAACTCAATTATATTTTGTAACCTTTTCGTATATATGAAATTAGTGTTATTCATATTTATGTTGAAATCTCCCAAAATATTAATCGATTCCCTTTCTCTGATATTTTCTGAGCACCATTTTTCAAAATAAGTTAGAAATTCACTTGTACTCGAACTTGGTGAATGATATATAATACAGTATATTCCATTTTTGAAACCACTTTTGATTTTAATAGTCAAATTTCATGCAATTTTCTCATGTTGTTCATTAGTATAATATAATATAATAATGTAATATTTAATATTTTCTCTTATTAATACTACTACCCCTCCTGTGTGTCGACTATGAGAGTCAATGTTTTGTAAAATAAGAAACTTATTTTACAATCTTGTACCTCTTCCGTAATATGTGATTCACTTAACATTACCATTCTTGGTTTTTTTTCTAGTTCCTCTTTGTGGGATAGTAAGCTTTGTATATTTAAGTATATGATGTCCTCTATTTGGTTCCTATTCAAAAAAACAAAAATTTTCCTTTTCCATTTCTACTTTCTTTTCATATACTGGGCATTTATAACTCCATGCTGGATGATTTACGTCAAGTTTTAGTTTAATTTTTTAATTGTATTTATACCGTTTACATATTTATTTTCATCATTATTTATTATTTGGCATTCAATGCTTTTGTGATTTCCCATACATTTTGGACAAATGTTGTGTTCGCTTTTGCAATCTTTTTCCTTGTGATTGAAACCATAGCATTTGTAGCATCGTTTCACTAACATTGAATCGAAAACTCTACATCTTTCCCATCTAATGTTAATTTTTCCAGCTTGAATAACTTTTAAGTAGGTTTCTCCATCCAGTTCCATATAAATAGTATAAATCGTATATTTACCCGGATTCTTCCTTACATTAACAACATTGATTTTTTTGGTATATAATTGTCTAAAAATTCATTTTGCTTCGTTATTTTGGCAATAATTTCCTCCTCTTTGAAAGATTCTGATACCTTAATGATTTTCATACATGGAAATCTTTTTTCAGGAATTTTGACTCCTTAATCTTTTCCTAATTTTTCTTCTATTTGTTCTTTAAGTATTCTCTCGGTATCTTTATTTTTATAATTTATAATGACTTTTCCGTTGATAGCATTTTTTATACCAGTTATTCCGGATATCGTTGGATCAATATTTTTTTTAATTTCTTCTTTTGTTTTGTCACTTGTCTGGGTATGTTTTGGTTCTATAACCATAATTAAATTTTTGTATATAATATTAGATTTATATTTAGAAACATCTATATTCTTCTGTTTAAAAATATTGTTTTCTCCACATATTTCGCCATTTTAAGTGCCATTTCGCTAATTATCCCCAATATCTCGGTCTAAACCAAGGTAAGTTGAAACAACCTGCGTCAACTTATGTTGCTTGTTTCAACTCTCTTCATTTGCCTCAGATCTGTCCATAAATATTCAGCAAATGGAAGCAATAGATAAAC
>JADDOH010019671.1:0-11101 GCA_016648135.1 Agrypnia vestita | reverse complement strand
CGTGAAATAAATTGAATTGAATTGAATTGAATTAAATTATTTTTTAAAATGTTAAAAAGTACCATCAGGGATCACGCATAAAAATACTGCAGATTTCGCAAAACAAAGTTATCCAGGTAGTACCGCGATGTGCCGGTATCACACACCTGTGCTACGACTCGGGCATTCCTCCCATAAAGGGATTCATTAAACACATTTCCCAGCGTTTTTATTCTGGTAATTCCAACCCTCCCCCACCTGCCAATAAACACCCTCGCAGGCCACCTCCTTCAATAAAGTAAAATACCAACCGCCCTTCCGCGCTGAGTTCAGCATTTTACTTATATCTTTCTTTTTTGGATAATCTCAACACAATAACAAGTTAATAGCGCATTTCGTGGCGCTCAATACGATTGAGAAGGAGAAATGAGTTTATTAGATCCGGTACGTACTATGTACCTAGTAGATCAAAAACGAGTACCCAAATAAAAAAAAAAATCAAGACATGCTTTTATACACTTTCTTTGCTTACCTACATTTGTAATCGATTATTTAACATCACCCTTGCAGGTTCCAAATTTAAACTGGTTTTCCAAGTTTAAATGCTTAGCTTTATGGCCGAACGCTCAACATTAATGGAAAATTATTAATTTTAATCGAAATGTATAACCATCCACTTTAAGCAAATGTTGAAAGTTTTAGAGCCCTAGCTAGCTAGTCGGGAATTTGGTGAAAAATATTTTTCATTATTCTACCACAAAAAACATACAAAGAGAGTTAAATAAAAGCATGTAAAAACATTAGTTTCGTATTTTTAATACATAAAGTAAAAAATAAATTAAATATTGAAAGAAATTGTTTTTTTAAGTACACATACAATCATTATAGTATTATAATATAGACACATTTGCCCATACTAGCCGGCTTTCATATGTAGCAAATATTGCATTGAAATAGACAACAAATCACGGCACACTTATTTCACAAACGCACTGCGTGTAGACAGAAAAATCAGGTAATTTGAAGTCACGGTGACTAAAATAACATACTCATTTTTACAATAGTGTACGATACTCTGTTCCTTTTTCCCCGGGCCTTTTTTTGCGCGTAGCTTTGCGTCCGATCACAAAGAAGGTCCGTTCGATAACGAATGCAAGTAAGGCAATAACCCTAATTTTGAGTTGCCAATTTCACGCTTGTAACGTATCTACGGTTTATTATATCATTGCATACAATAGTGAAAATTTTGAGCTCTCTAAAAATCGAACCCTGATACCTCGGTATGATATTGAAACATGTGACAATAATACAGTAAGTTGCATCAAAATAAACAATTTATTAAAAAATCAAGAAAATATGCTATATTACGGGCAGTAGAAATAAACAGAAAAGCAAGAAATAAAACATATTAGAAAAGCAGATTGAAAATTAGCACAGAAAGCACAGAAGCATATCACTAATGCATGTCAGCTAAATCGGAGGCGCTCTGCAGGCTGGTAGTACCAAATAGACCTGGAGCCACCAAGTTTGCAGAACGTGCTTTCAGCTTTGCGGGCTCAGCTATGTGGAATCAGCTGCCTCCAGTGCTGTGATTTGTGGAGAACCACGAACACTTCAAGAAGAGCCTAAAAATTCATTTTTCGGGATGTCGCACCTGTAAAGCGCCCTTGAAGCGTCTCTTACGCAAAAATGGCGCTATATAAATTAACATAAACATAACATAACATAACCAGAAAATGAAAAAAAAATAGAAATGCTAATAATCAAATAAATAAAATCACATTAAATCAGTTGACTGTTAATGCCACAAACACCGAAATCCTAGCGCGTCAATCAAAAATATTCTAATGGAATTTAGACAAAAGGAACTCTACGAATTCCCAAGAAATAATATAAAACAGCCCGTACTGTGGAATTTATATCACTTTAGCAAATCAATTGGAATGTCGAATTACATTGTGTAGCTCACACACAATGGCCTAGTATCAGTAAACAATAAAATAAGAATTTCTGATGATTTGGTATTTAATCTGGGGTTGAACCGCAGTGTTATTTGTTGAAAGGAAACTTCTTTAGTGGTAATAGTAAATTGAAATGGCTTTATCCTTATAACCTCAACACATCTTCTTACTGGCGTTCTGATCCTGAAAAATTTCCGACCAAATAAATAATATTTGACAAAAAAAGGATTCTGGAAGAGTTACAGGTTCGTATCAGTTCATAGTAATTGTTGAAGTGAAACTTCTTTTGTCGTAATAATAAATAAAAATGGCTTAAGGCCGTCGTTACACGGAAGCGTTACCACTTTTGATGTGAAAAGATATTGGTATTGTCACGGGTTGACTTTGGGAAACAAATGAAAACACTGTAAATTAGCTAGCGATTTATTAATTAATAATTAATTAATTATTAAACAGGAATAAAATTAATACACTTTCCTTGAATTTACACTATTTTGGAATTCATCACTCGACTAGGAACTCTTTATTATTACTGGGTAACACTTTGTCACTAACACTAGAATAATCCGTTTAATTCTTGCACATATAAGTTGCACATATTTATTTCACCACTTTGGTACGAAAACTCCACGACTGGCCACACCGGCCGTCATCCTGCGGCTAAATTTGCATCGATAGATATATCAAAATATACTCAATTGCGTAGCGCGATGCTGCTTTATAAATGCGATATGCAGGTCTTTCGAACTTTCGAGAATATTCATTTCCTTCCTAGTGCTTAGGAGAAGGTTCACGTCGCTTCTAGGCTGTTTCAGGGATCTCTCGAATATTGTACAGAATCCTAGAGTGCTGTAGGCTGTTCTTCTTCTTCTTCTTCATCAGCCTTCGTCTCTCCACTGCTGGATATAGGCCTCTTCCTTCTCTTTCCATCCTTCCTTGTTGTTTTCTAATTGTAGCCATTTCTTTTCTCCCACAGCGCTATATCGTCGGCCCATCTCTTTTGAGGTCTTCCGATGCCTCTTTTTTTCTACCAAGGTTGCCATTTCAGAACTCTGGGAGGCCATCTTGTAGCATCCTGCCTTGCAACGTGTCCTGCCCATTGCCATTTTAGCTTCGATACACGAAGGTTTACTCCAAGCATGGATATCTCCCTGGATCGTTGCGTGCATTTGAGCTTTTTTACACTTTTCTTTGTAAGGGCCATAGTCTCCACTCCGCACGTCATCACTGGCAGTATGCATGATTCAAAGGCTTTTCCTTCAAAGGCTGTTCTAGAAAAATTTATACTGTTGTTCCAAAGTGACAAGAAAAATTTATACTGTTGTTCCAAAGTGACAGTGCGTATATATTTCTATTTATCATTTCGTTACATTAAACTGTAAATTCTCCGTGCCGCCTATTGGGTCCTTTGCGCAACAAGTAATACCGCTACATGTTTGAAAGAACATATTGGAGCAATTAAAAACAACAACTCCAATATATCGGCAATCTGCGAACATGCATCCAAAGGGAATCCTGTCAATTCATCAGATTTGACGAGACAAACATCTTATCAAGAGAACAGCGCCACATGCCCAGATATGTGAGGGAGTCCATTGAAATATACAATTATCCCAATTTCAATAGAGATGACAGTTACAAACTATTAAGTATTCGGCGCCCTGTTCTTACGACCTTAATTCAACTGCGCAGAAAAGTCCGCCGACGTAATTAGTGTATATTGCACACTGACGACCTCTGGTAATGTAGAAGAAGTGAAGACTCCATAACAAAGTGCATGTTATTTACGCCCCCGGATACGGAAACATTAATCAGTCCGCCCTACACCTCATGAATTTCTCCTGATGACGTTGAATACGACTTCAATGAAACGTCGATAATTATTTCTTTTTTACTTTTTATTTATCTCGGAAAACATATGGTTTGTATAAAATGTCCGTAACCATTAACAGTTAAATAACTTCTTCAAATGTAGCAAATTTATTTTGTGGTAACATAATTATAATTAATATAAATTAACTTTGTTTAAACCACTTATTTATTGAAAAAAAATCAACATGTTTCAAAGCCAATGGCTTCTTCATCAGGAAAAAGTATTTTTCCTGATGAAGAAGCCATTGGCTTTGAAACATGTTGATTTTTTTCAATAAATAAGTGGTTTAAACAAAGTTAATTTATATTAATTTTAACAGTTAAATATGTCTAACGACCGTAATGATAACCTTAACTCTTTAATTTGTCTGAAGTTTGGTACCTTAGAATTTCTTCAACACACTCGTCAACTCCATCTCCTAAGAAGGTGCCTAGCGTTGCTATATTCACGTTATATTTGTAAAGTTGCGGTACACCAGTACAAAATAGAGTTCGGGATTCTGGCGTTTGGATCCTTGGAATTTCTTTCACACACTCCTTGAAATATCTTTCACACACGACTTGGTATTCTCAACCCTCGAGGAGGTACCAAGCATTGCTATTCAATATTTACAACGTTATATTTACAAAGAAACGATCGACCGGTATACGGTATTATACAGTACCTGCATCTCCCTTTAATTCAATCCCTCGTAATTCTGTTTAATTTTAATCAGTAACCGATGAAGCGCCATATTAATCTTGAAGGAGGCGTTCTTTGGATAATTTCGACCCAGGGTAAGCGAACGATCTTTAAAACAGCTCAGATATCTGATTTATCGTGTTAAACATACTGTAACGTGATTATAAAATTCGGAGAAATTAGGCACGATCAGAATTCCTCGTGATATGGCGAAGACGACAACAAACTCTGGTGAATACTCTAGAATAACACTCTGGAATTATCTATAACATTCTGCAAATATTTAATATAGTCTGGAAGCGACGAGAATATTCTCATGAATACTAGAATAATCTCAGAGGTTCGAAAAACTAACATTTTTCATATAAAAAGGCGGAACAAGAGCCGCGGCGCTTCATGTTTGTTATGACGTTTGACCGGCGAAAAACGACTTAGCCAGCGAAAAAAAACACCAGCGACCGCAGTGTTACCAACGTGTAGATTAATTCGAAGTGACAGATATCGATCGAAACACCTACTTACGTGCAATAATTGAACATAATATTATAGTGATAAAAAAGTGTATCGTTGACGAGTGATTAATTAAGAAATAGTGTTAATTAAAAAAAAGGTAATAAATTCGCATTTTTGTTAAAATAATTAATAAATCGAAAATTAATTATTAATATTTTCATTTTTCTCTGATAGCCACGTTTCGTGGTAATACAATCTGATTATCTTCTACCCATTTTATCTTGTAATTCTCCAAAAATGTGGGCCGTATTCATCTTAAGTCTTTTAAGACAGCCATGTAACTAAAAGTTCATAATTAAATTAGTGAATGGAAAAGAGATCGTTCTCCAAGAAAACACTCAAATCAAGTTCAAAAATAATATATATATATATAGATATCTTCTATTATCTATCTATATACTCCCGCTATATATATAATATATAGATCTCTCTATATCTCTTATGTATATATCCTATCTCTCTCTCTCTCTCTATCCTAAATCTGATCAATAATATATATATATCAGATTTATAATCACCGAACGTGGCTGCGAGAGGAAAATGAAAATATTGAAAATTAATTTTCGATTTATTAATTATTTTAACAAATTCTTAGGGTCACTGGACACGATTTCACGAACGCTATTATATGGCACAAAAGTAGTTTCTGGAATATCTCGCGTTTCCTGTAAATGGTCTTCCTGAGAAGACCTAGGCTGACGTTTCGGCACGGTATCACGTGCCATTGTCAAGGCTAAAAAGGCCTCAAAAGTTCGTGGGTGACATGAAAGTCTCCCACCAATAGGCTGTCATACTTCGAGTTCAGTTCAGTGTAACCAAATCGTTTCCCGCCATTATATATATCTATATTTATCTATATATATATATCTATATATATCTATATTTGTATATCTATATTAGATCTATATCTATAGCTGTGTGTGTGTTTGTGAAATTTATTTATTTATTATATATTTATTTATACAGTAGAAGCATAATAATGTTTTTTATAATAAATTAATTCTATGTTATAACATTTTAAGGACATTATACTTCCCGTAATATGAGCCAAAGGATATAGGAATTTGGAATAATCCAAGACTATGGTCCCGTTGTTCATACAATGAAAATAAGTATTTCACTTTATAATTTAATGTCCTGTTAATTTAATCTAACTAAAATAATCTAAATTAAACAAACCAAACCTAATAACCTAACCTAACCTCATATATTGCCTATGAAATATCAAAATATGCAGTGCATTTTTCGAAACTTTAAAGTGTAATATCTTATTTAATACTTACTTTTTAAACGTGAATTATTTTTCATTTTGTTATTAGCACATTCAATAATATAGTGAAATAATCATTTTCGTTGTATATGCAATGGGACCATTATCTTGGATTAAGCCAGGAATTTATAATTTACGTAGGTACTTTATTGGAATGTAATTTGGAATAAAGGGCATTAATTCTGCGAAGGATGGTTGAGAATCGCAAACCACTAGAATTGTTGACTACGATGAAAGGAAAATAATTTTTATTGGTGTATTTCGGATGTGATGCTTAAATGCGCTGTAGGAACACTCAACCTTTCATTCGAATCCTTCCATTTGGCTTGGATAAGAAGCTTATTGTGGTGAGCCACAACAAAAGACGAAGAGCTAAATAAAGACCCTGCACCAGTTGGACAGACCAAGTGGAAAGATTAAGTGACATGTCCTTTGTCTGCGGGATGTCGTGTCGATGATGGTGTTGAAGTGTGCATTTTAAGATTAGAACCAATCCATGAAAATAACTCGGGGATTCAACCACTCTGCTACTGGGCTAATCAAGTCACACTTCAGGGAACGTGATGAGAAAGTGGAGGATGTCTCCGATAGTTTGGAGCCGTGGCGTCACTGGCCAATCGGTGCAGTGTTGCAATTGGCAGGCCTATTCAATGATAAGACAATAGGTTTTGATTCGCGCGGAGATAACCAATTTCCTAAACACGTTGTTCGAACAACGTGTTTTGGAAATTGGTTATCTCCAAATCTGTCGTATTTTTTTTGGGTTAAGTCGCAGCATTTTAAATAATTTACAAATGCCGACCCAAAATAATAATATATAATTAAACTTCAGGTTCATAGTAGTAAATACGCTGTTTTGCTGAAAAAACTGCAACGTTTTTTTTTACTTTTGGTGCACAAAAACAAACAATCAACTGTCATTCAGTTGGTTTAAAACACAATGTCGTGAAATGCTGATTAGACGATGCGGCATATTCCTACCGTTATATTAAAGAATGATAGTTTTCAAAATTTTTCGCTGGATGGCTAAAAATTCCACAAACCCACTATAACCTCTGAAAGGTCCACGGATATGCCTCGTACGAGACCCAGGCGGGTTACATTAAACGATGGAATGCAAGCTTTAAATTTATTATTTTGCGAGTTGCTAAAACTAGATACAAAATTGTTTTCAAAGCAACAGATTCAAAGTCAACAGATATTTTATATCTACCTTCTGCCTTAATGCCATCCGGGCGGATGCCTTTTGTTTTTTGTTGCAAAGAGTTGCTTGTTGGTCTTGTGGTTAGGACACTCGCCTCGTGATCCGAAGGTCGCGGGTTCGAATCTCAGCCCAGACTAGCAAGTTAGTCCTATTTTCATAGCACAAGCGTTTAGCGTAGTTTGAAAATAGTAAGAATATTGATGTGACACGTATTCCGTGTTCGCATCTCTATTTTTATAAAAAAAAAAAAAAAGTTTTACAAAATCGATTGGGTGGATTGTATCCCGTTCTGTTCTCTGAACATAGACCAGAAAAGGGGATACTGCTGATGAGGAAGGGAAACCTGAGGAGCCGAAGAAGGTTCTAAAGCCGGGATTAGCGAAGGTGTAAAGGAAATAGGAGGAGACGCAACGATGCTAGCGGGCTTAGGTCATATTTTCGAATATCTTTCAATTTTCCTTTTTTTTAAGTTGAAAAAGAGGAATCTATGGATATCCCTCTTTTGGTAAATGAAGAAGGAAGAGGATCTGAGGATCTGGGAGATCCGGAGGACCTGGAGGACTTCTGTTGAGGATGGAAAAACCGAAATTCGTTAATATGCTAAGATACAACTAAATACAAAGGGGAAAAAGGTTATAAAAATCTGTTTTGTACAAAGTTAAGTTATATTCCAAGAGAGCAGGCAGAAAGACAACTGACACTTTGCAAACTTGCAACAATACTCCCTTGTAATTTTTTTATTATGTACCTACTTATATAGTTATGCTATTTGATCACTTTTTATTTATTTTATTTAAAAGTAAATCATTTTGTTAAATAAATCATTATGTAAAACCCAATTCGGGGCGTGTATTATTTATTAATTTAAAATAATGTTGATCAGAAATAAATAAAAAAAATAATGATGTCGATTATCGATCGATTATCGGAGATGTAAACTAAATCCTGGATATAACTAATCCATAAATACATTTTTTACATGCATAATTTTATCAGCAACAGCCTGTATATTTTTTGTAATTTAAATTGCGTTCCTTTAATTATTTAAAATAAAATGAAAGGATCAATTTTGTAGAGCAGTAATTATCTACGTCTTAAAAATATGGACGAATTTTTTTAACTAGGTCTTCCAATTGAGTATTTCACACCGACGCTTGTAATTTTTTTTTCGCAAAATGCTCAATAGAAACAACCCCTATTCATTTAATGATTTTAATTGATTTCGCTTTCCGATGAACTAATTAATCTGTTGCCACCAATTTGCGTTGCATTGTTCGTAACATATTACGCACCCTTTCAGGCATATTAAATGCAAAATCGGAATGCAAAGCCTTTATAAGTATATTTTTCACCAATTCCAATTCATTTACCAATTTAATTAAAAAAATTATACAAAAAATTAATTAATATTTGGTTACCACAGCGGATAAAAAATTGAATCTTTTACAAAATTTTCCTGAGTGTCTTTAGTCTTCTGTAAATTATGAATTTATTATTTCATTTGTAATATCAACTTGATTAATTTTCTCGTATTGCAAAATCACAATCAAATATGTTTTATTAAAATAATACAAATATTTCATTTTAAAGTTCTCGTCAAAAGTGTTCTTTGTATTTTTTCATGGTCCTTCAGAATCTTTTGATGAAGTGGACTTTTTTAAACAAGAAAAATCTAGTCTAGTTGGTGTCTATGAGGATCTTTCAGAACACGGATTGGTAAAAATGTTATGTTGAACATAGTAAATATGAATGAGGTATGGTTTCGAAAACAGAAAAAAATATAGGAATATAAAATTAATGCGTATAATATTTAAATAAGTTCGTAACATCATTTATTACATTGAAATGCGTAATTTTGTTGAGACGTACCAAGAGTACTATATTTAAAGATTTGAAGAAGCTGAAGAGTATCCGTTCCATTTCATAAATATATTAAGTAGAATGTAGTGATGAAGTTAATATATATAATTAAGTAGGATACCAAGCCTAGACATATGTTTATATACATGGGCTACATTTAGGAGTGATATAAGCAAAGAAATAGAGCCTAGACAAGAAGAATGGATGCTTTTGCCAAAAAGCTTGTAGCAATTAGCAACCCAATACAAGACTAACAATTGAACAAAGAATATATAGAATATATTGAAAGGTGAGATAAAATCGATCAAGAGTACAAAGAATACTATTGAAATGTGAGACAAAAATCGACATAGAGCACAATAAAAGTCTCTTTGAAGAGACGAAATTATTGTAGCAATGAGACTGACACAGCAAAGATTAGTAGAAGACTGAGGAGAGATGTAGAATTAGCCAACAGTGAGTGTAAAAAGATGATGCAAAGAAAAGAAAAAAACAGGAAATAGGCCCGATCTCTTACTATGAAACTAGGAAGACGAACATTTTAACTTTTTAATATTTTAAAGCCTTTAACCGAGTTTTTTTACAATATTACTTTGTATTAGGTCCTTACATATGAAATTGACGTTTAGTATGGGAGGAACATAAAGCCGATTTTTTTTATTATAATATATTTATTTAATCAAAGTATGTACCATTGCTATCTATGCACTTTTGCCATCTCATAGGTAGTTCATCGATCCCTTTACTTAAAAAACCATTCGGACGGGAATCGATAAAATCTTTGAAGGCGGTTTGGACTGCCCCATCGGAGTTGAATTTTTTCCTTTGCAAGAAGTTATCCAAATTTCGAAAAAAATTGTAATCTATTGGGGCAAGGTCCGGAGAGTACGGTGGATGTCTTAGACATTCCAATTGAAGCTCCTCTAATTTGGTAGCCGTCTGTTGTGCAGTGTGTGGTCTAGCGTTATCATGAAGCAGCAGTGGCCTAGAGCGATTAACCAGCCTCGGTTGTTTAGCAGCTAGCTTTTCCATCATGGTTTACAGTTGCTGACAATAGACATCTGCCGTAATCGTCTGGCCAGATTTAAGAAGACGCGTTATGAACACAGACACCAATGCCGAGTCCACCACAACCGCCAGCACAAGTAACCTTTTTGGTTAGTCAATTTTCGCTTGGGGCATGGTTGGTGGTTCGGCAGGGGTCCAGTCCATGCGATGAGCACTTACGATTATCGTACAGGATCCACTTTTCATCACAGGTAATGATTCGATTTAAAATCCCTTCATTATTGTGCCGGTTGAGTAATGCAACGCAGCAGTCAACGCGCGTTTGTTGATTTGCTTCACTCAATTCGTGAGGTACCCACCTTTCAAGCTTTTTCACCTTACCAATTTGCTTCAAGTGGATGAAAACAGTTTTTTCACTAACACCGCAGCCTGCAGCTAACTCGGATGTGGTTTGCGATGGATCCGCTTCCACAATAGCCTTCAATTCTTCATTATCAACTTTGGTCTCCGGCCGTCCACGGGGCTTGTTATGCAGGTCGAAATTTCCAGAACGAAAACGTTGGAACCAAAAACGCACTGTGTTTTCTTTTGAGGCACCGTCGCCATACACATCATTAATCCTTCGAGCCGTTTCTGCAGCACTGGTGCCACGGTGGAACTCGTACTCGTAAATAACGCGATATTTCAAGTTTTTCATTTTGTAAACTGAGTGACGCAAAGAAAAAAAACAATTGAGGAAAAAACAAATGAAT